>APFE031556065.1:0-55459 GCA_000404065.3 Pinus taeda
AAACATTTGAATTCTCATAGAATAACGTGTGTTTAGAGAAGGATTGCTCTTGTTTGGTTTGTTTGTCACTAGAGAGTCTTAGACTCCTAGGGAGGTTAGATTTGTCCGCAAATATAACTCTTTCCGCATGACAACTACTAAAGGCTGAAAAAGGTGAAATGCTTGCCTTGACATAGCAGGCGATGGAGTGTCAACCTCATGCTAATATTTATGTTTTGTTCCTCCATGAACAATACCTATACTTAATGTGCGATATTTACATGCACGATTATCTTTTGGGGAATAATCAATCTTTCAATCTAGTGCCATATGTGGGGGATGTTTAGTTGAGATCCCTCACCTGCTTCATGATTAACCAGGTTAAATGGAAGAAATCCTTCGACATGTTCGAAGAGAACCATTCGAATAGGCCACTTGTAATTAGAATGGATCATTGTCAGGATGTGGATATTTTTAACATATATCATACATTCTTGGAAATAGAAGGACAAAAGGGTTGGATGTTGATAATGTAGAAGTGGTGCACTACCATGTGTACAAAATAGAGTTTTACTTGTCAGAAGGAGGCCCAGGACGAATGTTAGAAACGATGGATGTTGTTGTAATCAGTAGTGAAGGTATGCGAACCTTTTAGGGCCCCTAATTTTCTTTGGCATTTGGAAAGAATACCGTGATACATTGTGTGTATTCATCATTGTGGAACCCGATGGATAGGTGTGAAATTTCAGTTTCCCATTATTTGGCTACAAACCGAGAAGTACACACCGACTTATGTGGTAGACAAGTATTGGTGGAAGGATGTCTTTTAAATAGATGGATTTAAAATTCCCAGAATATAAATTGTCACGAAATATGACCTTACACAGCTTGATGTTGACCACTATAGCTCCAACATAAATCTATGCAAAAGACGAGTTGCATGACGACATGTAGAAAGGCTAGTTGGGGGGAGATATTGGTTGCTACATTTGCCTACTTTTTACCTGCCTTTTTATCCCTTTTGTGCACCTATTTCATGTCCTTGTTGGGCAATTTGTATTCTAAATAGCAAAGGTATACCTATTGTCATGTCTTTGTGAATTATTAATCAATGAAGCATAGTCGTAGGGGACTATTGCCTAAAGTAACTTCCTAACTTAAGTTTCCTTACAGATTCGAAGGAATGATGATGAAGACTATGATTCAATGTATGGCTACTATCAAGTTGGCAACACTATATTTGGATATCGACTGCAATGGTAGTTCAAATTATTGACCGTCACAATTTATATCTTTGTATTTGTTGTATTTTGAGAATCGTTATGTATTTGTAGGTAGACAACTATCATAATCTTAGGAATTATCAGTTGTCAATTGAAATGTATAAGTAGTGTTATGGGGTTTGGAAATCCACCGCTAGGAGATATACGAGAATTATGAGCTTGTAACAACAGACCTTTGTAATTTAATTTTAATTAATGCAATTTCTAATCTTACGATCATTCTATAGTTCTTGATCCTGCCACAGATCTGATCAGGGTGTTGGCCTACTCTCCTGACCATGTGTTTCTGGACTAGTTGTGTGTGTAGGTTTATTTCTGTTGCGTTATTTCCTTCTTGTTGTAATGATATATCAAGTGTTTTGTTGTGAGTCTTAACTTATTGTTACTCTGATTTCTTCTACAATTAATACTTGATGCTATGTATTGTTATGTTTATCATTAAATGTTCAATATTGGGTAGGGAAACTATGGCCTGCATATAGCTTGGATGATAGCCTTGAAATAACCAGTCGAGCCCTAGGTTGAAAATTGATGTGGAATAGGGTTAATTGTATGATCCATATCTAAACACCAACATCACCACAACAAACCCAATTGGTAGAGAAAGCATAATATTCTACATCTTTGAGCTCTCAGGTTTATATGAGTGGAGCGACACCTATTTCTATTGCCACTCCATCAAAATACTATATAACTCCTCCCAAACAAGTTCTAGAGAAAGATGTTACTAATACACCTTCCACTTCTACTCCACCCAATTCTGTCCTCTTCATATTGAGAGACCTAGTAATGACTCTGTTATCCGACCACCTTCTAAGGGTGTAAATCATCATACAATCTGAATGTGCAAGCTGCTCAACATTATAATATTGTCAATGGTTTAGCTCAAGCACCTTCGGCGATGTCTGCCTTAGAAGTTCTCCAAATTTGTCCATCGCTACGGAAATGATTACTATTGGCTATAGGAGGAATTGACCCTACTGATTCAATTCTAATTATCTTTGACCTAGAAAATCATGTTCCACAACTTCCACATCAACTTTCCTTTTTAATCCAAGTCATTATCAAAGGGAAGACAATTCATAGGACCATTATTGATGAGGGTGCTTTCACCTATATCATGTTTGTCTCATACCAGAATGCTATTGGCTCTTGACCTCTCAACTAGTATCCTAACACCTTAGAAGCCTTTGATGGTAGAGGATCTCATCCATATGGTATTATCAAAAACTTGCCCAGAACATTGGAAGAGAAAACTGTTAATTTAAAAGTAGAAGTCGTTGATGCCAACTTGAATTATAACCTTCTACTTGGTTGGAGTTGGACCCATGCTATGTTTTACATGGTTTCTACATTGTTCTATGTGCTCTGTTTTCCTCATTAGGGGGAAATAGTCACCATTGATCAGTTAGCCTTTTTCTCTTCTAGCTCTTCAAATGGAAATTTGCCATATGTGGGAAATACTGACATCCCCTACGAGAGTGTTGGGGTGAGTCTTTTTAAATACTTCTCTCTTATGGGAACTTCTTCCTTACCACCTCTAAAAGTCACTTCCATTAACATGATCTCCACTTCACAAAATCCGTGGATCATTCCTCATCCCGATCAATTTGATTCTTTTGGTGATGTCATGTGACTTAGCCCAATAGGACAAGCCTATCAAGCTGTTGTTTTGGCTTCAATAGCCACTTCTAAAAGTCATGATAATATTAGTATGCATCTAGATGCGTATTCACAATCCCCTTGGCTTGGTTCTTGGGATTCTCTAGATCCCTTGAACGAGACATTTCCAATTGACGAGAGTATCATCGAGGTTATGTCTCTTGAAGAAACTCCATGGAATGATGCCCATCATCGTTCCTTGTTTCTCCTAAGTCTTTGAGAGATTTCATCATGTTTAGATACCTTTGTTTCCCATCAATAGACTCATCTAGTTAAAATGCCTATCTTGCTACATGAATTTTTGTCTGAAGAAAAGATGGGGACATTACTACTACAATGTCCATTGACATTTCTATTGAATGAGGAATTGTCGAAAACATTGATGTCGGGGTTTCTTGTTCTCCAGATGAGATCAATATTTACACTATCCTTTTCAAGGAATTCTGTGATGTCTTTGCTTGGTCATATGAAGAAATGTTTGGCATAGATCCATGTATAGCTATGCATGAAATACCTACCTATCTAAATGTGAAGCCTATTTGTCAGCATCTTGGCCCAGTGCACCCTAGAAAGGCAACCTCCATAAAGGGAGAACTTGAAAAATTCTTAAGGTTTGTTTCATTTACCCTATTCCATTGAAATATTGGGTCTCAAATATTGTTCATATGACTAAAAAACAAGGAACTATTCATGTTTTTGTTGATTACTTTGATATCAATTAGGCATGTCTGAAAGATAATTATGTAACTCCTTTTATAGACCATATCATTTATGAGTGTACCAGGAGTGAGATTTTTTCTTTTATGGAGATTCTTTTCGGCTACAACCAAATTAACATTCTTCAAGTCGATCAACATAAAACTACTTTTTCTATCCATGGGGAACCTTTGCCTATAAAAAGATACCTTTCGGTCTGAAAAATGTTGGTGCTAATTTCCAACAAGTGATGTCTTATTCTTTTCATGACATTAAACACATTGTTCAACCATGGCTTGACGACTTACCAACACATGATGCTAAGTGTGATGACCACCTTGACCACCGTTGAGGGATTTTTATTCACTATAGACACTACAATATCCATTTAAATCTGCATAAGTGTGTCTTTTTCATCAAATCTGTTCATCTCCTAAGTTTTCTTGTATCTAAAGAAGGCATTTGGATTGACCCCCTCAAAGTAGAGGCCATTGTGAATTTACCCCCTCCATCCTCTTTACACCAGTTGTAGAGCTTGCAAGGCAAAGCTAATTTCCTTCATCATTTTGTACCTAATTATGTTGAACTTTCCAAGGGATTTAGTTGTTTACTGAAGAAAGGGACCCCATTTATTTGGGATGAAATTGCTCAAATATCTTTGATGCATTAAAGAACACCCTCATTAGTGATCCTTTACTGCATCACCCCAATTACCACCGTGATTACTTTTTGTGCTTAGCCACAATCGACAATACTATTACCACAGTATTAGTTCAAGATGATGATGATGGAAACAAACACATGATTTACTGCTTAAGCTAAAATCTTATCAACATCAAAACTCAATATGCCCATGTTGAGAAACTAGCTTTAGATGTTTTTCAACACTTTCGACACTATATTCTCTTGCGAAAAACCACTGTGATTTCTAACTTCAACCCCATGAAATACATTCTGAATCATTAGTTGTTCAGAAGTAAGTATTCTAAGTGGAATGTTATCCTTTAGGAATTTGATTTGGAATTTGCGACAGCTAAATCAAAGAAATCATTGGCTTCCACCATGTTTATTTGTGACCTTACCTCTGCGACCATATCTATGGCTTCTAACAAACTAATTCCTTATGAAACTCTCTTCCTCATCAACACTCTTGAACCATGGTATTCTGATATCATTTTTAATCTCCAAACCCAAACATTTTTATCACAGTTTTCTAATTCTAAACATCATCGCATTCGACATCAGTCCCAACCCTATCAAATTATTGGCGATACTTTGTATTGTGCTGGTATAAATTCTATGCTTCGTAGATGTTTGACACTTGAAGAAGGTAAGAGATTCCTAAATGAATCTCCCTCTATGGACTGTGGTGGTTATATGTTAGGATACACTACTACTCAAAAAATATTTCATGCCTATTATTTCTAGCCTTTGATCTTTAAAGATTGCATTTTAGCAATCCAAAAATGTCATGCCTACTAGATTTACAACCTTAAATAGTGCACCCCACCCATACCCTTACACGCAGTTGTTACCATCTTCCCTTTCTCTAAATTGGGTATTGATATCATTACATGTAACCCTCTGGGGGAACAGTTATATCATTGTCGTCATTGATTATTTGTCTAAATGGGCTGAGGTGATGCCCACATATGTTGTTGATGGTAAAACTGCCACTCAATTTCTTTTCAACCATGTCATAGCTTGATTTGGTGTCCCTCAAGCCATCATCACTAATCATGGCTCTCATTTCCATCATTAGATGATGGCAGAGCTTAATACTCAATTGGGTTTGTGTCACGACAACTCAACTCCTTATTATCCACAGGCTAATGGCCAGGTTGAGGTAGTCAACAAAGTCTTGGTTACCATGCTTCAACATACCATTGAGATGCATAAATGAAATTATCATTTCATTTTATTTTTAGCTTTATGGGCTTATCGAACCGCAGCTAAAACTACTACATTCACACCCTTTCAGCTCGTGTATGGTCTATAGACAACTCTTCTGATTGGGTGTGAAATTCCTTCACTAAAACTAGCTGTCGAATTACTCGTTGATACCTCACCCGTGGAGTAACATTTACTTTACCTCGAAAATCTTGATGAAACTTGTTGTATTGTTGCATTAATAATTGAAGCCCAGAAGAAACGAATTAGGGCTCAATATGATAGAACTATTTCTCCTCGCATTTTTTACTGAGGGTGACTTAGTCTTGTTGTATGATCATGCCAATGAAAAATTGGGAGTTGGGAAATTTGAACCAATGTGGCCTGGGCATTACATTATTAAACAAGTTTTACAAAATGGTTCCTATGAGTTAGTCGATTATGAAGGAAATTATTTGGCTAATCCTCGAAATGGACTTTACCTTAAGAAGTATTATGCGTGATTTTTCGTGTAAATACTTTTGTACATTAGTGCATTTCATTAGTGTGAAATGTAGTTTTGGTGTGTTAATTTTATTTTTAAAAATGGGTTTTCCTCTACTTACCTCATGCTCTACCTGGTTTGCAGATGTCATCCAATAGTTATGTCGGTTTTGCTGATTTTGCTTGTCATAGTACATGGAATATGTATTCTGCTGCATGGTAAATCTATGACCCTAACCTTGAGTTAGTGAATTTACAAGGTATATGTTTAGATCTTATGACTAACAACATTATTGAATATAGTGTGGTCATTGAACTTTTTTCAGAAGCTATTCCTCTTGGCATTAGCGAGTTAATCGTGAATCTTGATTCACAACTCATTGTACTACAACTTAATAGACAATATTCAGTTAGAAACCCTCAAATTTTGAGAATGTATTTGCAAGTTCGTCTCTTGGAACAAAAAATTTATTTTATTACTTATCATCACATTCTAACATGCATGAACACATTAACAGATGCATTGGATAAATATGTGTTACATAGACATTTGCGCAGCATGTAAATCATAAAACAACACATAATAGACACGATGAACAAAAAAAACATGTATATATAGAGAGAGAGAGTGTGTGTTTGTAGAAGAGTTTGCTGCATGAAAATAATAAAATTTGTGTTTTGAGACACATGGCTTCATAAGCATACATCATTGCATAAAGTAAACTAGAGTTGGATATCCATCCATGTGGTGATCATGGTAGGATGAAATAGCCCTAATAAGTTGGTCGAACAACCAATATAGTTTGGCCGAAACCCCTATAGTTTGTCTCTGGCGCTGCAATGGCACCTCATCTATCGAGGCATACTTTGGAATGCCCCTGGTTAAGGTTTCTAGGTTACGCTCTACCTCAAAAATCAGATCTTCTCCCTCGTCATAAGGAGCCTCCTCAATATGAAGTGTCACTCATCTGGCTATCTAAGAAACACTTGGAGGTCTCTCTGGTCCATATTTTGAAATCATCCCAAGTTAAATCCTAGTACACATACAAAAAAAATAAAAATTAAAAAATATTAATGATAGTTTTTACCTGCATCCATCCACTGTGCACATGGTGGAAGTGGAAGATGCGGATCTCCTTGGAAATCTGTGCCTACACATGCCCAATCATAAACCATGATTAGCTATTGACATAACCATCTGAAAAATACCAGAGGAAGTGACATTTGTTGTCCACCTCCATGTCGAGGCATAAACTGACCCCATTTAAGTAATCATGGAAGTCTAAGCACTAGCACATCCACTTCTATCCACTGGTAATGAAATAATGGCACGCGTTCAAAAAAGAATGTAAGCAAGATGGATCTGAAAATGAATTGTTTCAACCTTCTTGACTTGCACTTCGTAAGTTGGCTCTTCATGTCGACTAACAAATCCTTACACGAATTGAAGACCATGGGACTTAGACAATCGATTGGGTACTATAAATGAGATTTTGTTGCTACATGCAATGCCTCGGCCCTAGTTATCAAGGCCATAGTATGAAGGATTATTTGTAGTGGGAGATTAGTGATGGTCTTAATATCTATCTTTCCACTTGGATTTTTTCGAGTGCCTGGAAAATGCCTCGCAACCAACATATCCGTGCTCTCCCCTTGAGTGCCAGAACTAGAAAATTGAATCTATTGTCCCTTTCTAGACAAACCAGTAATAAAATAAAAATGTGTGACATTTATTTCCAGTTCTTGGTCCCCAATCATGAATAGTTGGTGAATCACGTCCCACCAGCTAATCAAATTTTGTATTAACTCATGCTGTGATATAATCCCAGGAATCATGAAGAATTTGAGCAACCCACATGCTCATAGGGCATTAATACAATCTAGATCCTAAGATGCTTGATGGTCTTCAACTTTGTGTCCTCTTTCTTTCCATTCAATCACCATTTTGGAATGATTATCCTATGGACAATAAATAAACCAACATTTCATGAGCTTCCATGGAGACCAAATTGAATAAAAACAATTCGATGTAGAGTATTTTGCAAAAAAAAATTTACCCCTATGCTAGCATGTTGGCCTTGTTGACCATAGGGTGATCAGCGCAGGTTCGATGGTTAAAACCACCACTAATTGCCCTCAGAATAATTTTTTTGGAAATATTATTTTCAACCTAATCTATGGATGAAAATGCATGAAATGAGAACCAAAATAAAGGTAATGGATATATCTCTTACCTGCAGCAAACGACTCAGTGAATGGTGTCTGGGATTGATTGTAATCCTTGCCTAAAAATTAAGGCAAGATGAGGTAAAATGCTCTCTGATTTGCAAATTGGTAAAATGGTAAAAACGATTTACTTTTTGGGCTTTTTATAAGTTTTAAATAGTATTTTTTACCAAAATAGGGCATATTTCACTCATTTTTTAAATATTTTTCCTTGAAATTGGTAATGTGCATTTCCTTGTGCGGCGATAGGTCATTATACTTAGTGACAGTGATTTATTTTGACTGATTCAATGAGGTAATTTATTATGACTGATTCAATGAGGTAATTTATTATTATTGATTTAACGAGTTTTATTTGATCACCTTTCTGGACTCATAAAAATAAATGAAAAAGTGACCCCTTGGAGTCATATATAAGCTCTTTTCTGACTCTCGAAAAATAAAAATATTTACCAGTAATTATCGTTCAAACTCGTTAAAATAAATGAAATGATGTCCACTTAGTATAAGTTTAATTATTTTCCGGACTAAGATAAACTATTGTATGAAAAAGGAATACCTTAGTCGATCATGGCTTAGAGGTTCTCTTGGATATTGGTTTCTACCTTTTTGAACTTAAGAGGTGATTTAGAAAAAGGGACCTTTGGACTTATCTTTTCTACTTCTTTTTCAAACTCTCTAAACATGAAAAAGATGTTGAGCTTCCCCTCCGTCAGACTCATAAAACTTAAATGACGCAGGACTTGTCATCATGCCAAGACTAAGTCTATCCTTTGTAAGGGCTCATAAAACTTACTAGGATGGATTCATCTAAAGGATAAACTTATATGGAAATTATATGCTATCCTCTTCAAGCTTATGATAAAAAATAATGGTGTACTCACTAGAAATGGTGCGGGAAAAGGTGAATGTGATCATCTCTTGTATTTTGTAAAGGTAACATGTTGCTCTTAAACATGACACTCATCTGTTGCTCATGTTAGGTTTGGGACATCCTCACTTAGTCACTTGCCTTCCTAGGTTTGGGAAATCCATTTTTCCTCTTATCTGATTATACCATTTTGTCATCAAGACCTCTCATGCTATGTTTAGTCAAATTCTGCCAAAATTTGGAGTCGTGTCACCGATATGTTTAGGACAAGTCCTATATGCAGTTCGTTTATGTTTAATACACTGTCTGACTTTTTGCAACAGTTTTAGATCACACTTATCTACTCTACCACATCCTTTTTTTCATGTCGATGATGTGGGATTCATTATTATCCTCCTTTGATGGATCAATTCTTTTCGACTTCAACTCATTATATGGGAAGATGATCTAGAAAATCCCTTCAAGTACCTTACAACTTGCATGCTTGAATGGCAAGTTATTCGCATTTGATGATAGGTTTACATCATTGACCTTTGATCAAATGATTCTGTGGGTGTTTGTCTTCAACTTCATTAATTCCCATTTGTGGATTATGCTAATTGTACCTTGAGAGCCATTGTCATTATTGGTGGTTTCTCTCATGCCTATTAGTGGTTTACATCATTGATCAGTAATCAGATGGTTTTATATCATGTTTGACTTCGATATATCTATTCATATGTTAGAATTTGTACATTGATCAAGTCGAGACAGAGTGCAAGACCCTAGATTCTATCTCATAAAATCCAGGTGGCATGGAGTTATGTGCTATTAATGATTGTGCACATGTTTTCCTTTATACAGATGGTCACGAGTGATCCAGGTGGATAATGGTGGCCACCCATCTATTCCACTTGGACCCCCAACATGGTTTTTTTTAGTTTTTTAGTTTCCTTAATTGTAGCATAGTTTATTATTTTTGGCATTTTTTCAGGTCCTGAACTTCCAGAGCTGTTTTGAGGCCCTCAACAACAGTTTTAGGGAAAGAAGAGAGTCCAAAGTCATCCCTAACAAATGTGGCCTTTTGTTTTCAAACTTCTCTTTGATATCTTCAAAATGAGGTATTATGATAGCCAAATAGAAAGCGTATGCCAAAGTTACAACCCTAGGAAGTTGATGTACCAATTTACCCAAACAGGGCCCACAGTTTTGGCGCTTTGTCTCTTAGGGTTAGGTCTTTGGATGTTTAGGGTTTTCCAATGTTTCTCAATAATAAATAGACCTTTGAGCCTCATTGTAACATAGTTCATAGGCATGTAGCTGCCACATATCTTCTTAGAGATAAGCTACCATCACCTGAGCTATCTTCTTTCCATTATGTTTGTAAGCATAGTTCAATATTTTTCTATTAATGAAATGAAAATTTTTCTACCATATCTATGTATTTTATGATTATATCTGTAAGTTTTTGCGTTCTTGTTTAAGTTTGGATAAATGACCGTACCTTAGGTCCATATATATGATCTTCTTTATTTGGATGGCTGCTACCACACCATGGATCCATACACATGATACCTTCTATTTGGATGGTTGCATCCATACCATGGATTCATGTATCATTAGATGCCTACTCATGTATCACTAGGCATGTTTATCATAGATGTCAAATATGTTTATGTATATGTACATGCTTGATCTATAGGTCTCCTCACGGTGTTATTGTAGTCCTTTCCTTGACTTGTAAAGCATATCATCCACCACTCCTTGTTCTGCCTTCATGATTTAGGGGGCATCTGTTACACAATATTTTGTCACACCTACTATTCACTTCCTATTCCATATCTTGAAGGAAAACTACCCTGAGTTAATTCTAAAGAAAGTTAGCTAAAATCCTATTTTTTAGGGCCAACATTCTTTGCTCCACTGCCTACCCACACTGACGGGAAGTTGCACTACTTTACCCTAGTACTGCTAGCACGGGTTTTGATATGGAAACCCACACTGAATCTCTTCTAGCAGGTTTTCTTAAAAATGGGGGAGAAGCTTTGTATGTTAGAAACTTTCGAGAACATTGAGCTGGATATTCGTTGTTGTAGATATGGTCAAGCTCTCCCATTTGGAGCTCTTGATCTTATCATTATGGGCCTTCCCCTTGAGATCTAGACCTTCATCCCTCATTTGTGGATGCTTAAATCCCTCTCCCCTGCTATAAATTAACTCTCTTCCATCCCCAAATGGTTGGTCATTGATTTCATGCATTCCTATAATGAGATTATGCCCAAAGGCTGCCGACCCTAACTTGGAGAATGAGTGCTTCAAGAGTATTTTCTTGGACTTGGACATCCACCAAAAGGAGGTCTCCTACATGAAGGCATAGATTGTATGCTTCCCTTTTTAGATTATTAATATATAGATTTGATGTTCACTTTCCATAATTCTGTAAATGTTTATGCTTTTCGCGTAATACTCCTTCATCTATTAAGTAATTTATGTTTGATGTATGCCATATATGCTCTTGTACCTTGGATTTCTCTTTGATCTTTCTTGTAGGTACTCAGACATGAAGAATAACTAAGGAGCAAGCTTGGAAGAAAAGGAATAAAAGTCATCTACAAAGGATTGAGCGAATAACATCAGAGTGAGATAGGTCACTCTCTCTCTCTGCATTTTTTAAACATAAGCTAGGATAGTGTATGTTAGTTTGTTTAGTTTGTTGCTAGACCCACTCATTGGGCTAGAGAGATTTCCTTTGTCTGCAAAGGTGATTTTCCTTCAAAACATGAGGCATATCTCTATGATTGTAGATTTCAAAGAATTAGATCACAACAATGGTAGAAAAAAATATTCAATAGTTAATGGTAGTCGTCATAAAGGTTAACAAGTTACGGAATAGAGTGTCAACAACTCCATATTTTTTTGGACTATGTCGGTATGTCTGAAGTACAATTTGTTTACCTAATATATATAATACGTTAATTTTCTGAGATAAATAAGTGAGAAGATATGAACGTCGACAATATTTTTACGAGCAAGGGAACAAAGGTGGTTTTCCTAGGAGATGTAAATCCATATTAGGAAAGACTATGTTCAAAGCTACCTGAAAATAATTATTTAAATTGAAAAATCAATGAAATGATTATCAATAATTCCTATTTTTTCTAAATTCAGTGTTGAAAATATCATCGTCCAATGCAAGCTCTCCATATGGACATAGCGAACTGCTTAACCAATACGATGATGCAAAAATCAACCTATAGTTGCATAAAATATTTTATTTTCAGTTACATTTGGAATTATTAGAGTGAAATGGGATATGATCTTTACTTTTATCAAACTATTTAAAGGATAGAGGATAGCTAGAAAAGGGTTCCAATTTTCTCACACAATCACATAAAATGTAGTGAAGCATTGGTTACACCATGATCACTCTAGTATGAATTTGAAATATTGACATGACATTGCTCAATAGAGAAATTTGTTTAAATGTGATCAATTAATGCTTTTGTGTTTTAGAAAAAATTCATTTTTGATTTGTTGTAATTGTGCTGATTGTATCTATGCTAGTAATTATTTAATTCATTCTTGATAAATTTATCAATATTGTAAATTTTCATAATGTCTTGGAATCAAATAAACATTTCATTTCCAAATATATAAATGTAAAACTAAAATAAATATATTTTCATATGATTAATTTTTTTTTTTTAACTTTTCATTTATTAAAATATTTAATAACGCTTTCAAATCCATAATGTCATATTTATAGCTATCTTGCCCTGAGAAAAACGAGTGTTATGCGAGAGGTACAAAAGGTGGGGAAGCGCAGATGTCTCTTCTGCATATTCCTTTGTTCGCACCTTCACACAAATTCCCCCTTCCCACACCTCTTTTGCATACCTCCCTTCCAAACAACACTTCTTCCACATATACATGAACTATTTTTAATGTGATGCATGAAAGAACACACTCAATAAAACTAGTAGAATGAAAATTCCAAGTTTAAGTTCTCCTCTTAGATTATATATTCCAATTTATTGTGCTTTATTATTATTTCCGAATTATATTATATTTTCGTAATTCCATTCATATTAATCAATTTGTTAGTGGTTTCTAGTGTAACTTTATTGGATGACACTAACATAAGTCACTCATGTAATAAAAATCCGTTGCAATTTCTTCTTCAACTTTGGCTTATAAATAACCATGTTTGAAGACATTAATTTTAAGAAGAAAAGAACTCGTAAACTTAAATAATCATGATTAAAAATATGTATTTTTTAAACTTTTAATTTATTAATATATTTAAGTTCTTATTATGACATTTTGGAATGTGTAATGTCATATGTATAATTTTATGATGCTAAATGGAAGAAGGGCATGCAAGAGGTGTAGAAGTAACTAAAGCGTGTGTCGAGCAAAAAAATTGTTCCTTTGAATAAGAACAATAGGTTCACTCTCATTAATCACCAATCCAAGTAGGCTAGATTTAAGGCTATCGTGCAAATTCTATGCACAGGAAACAATAAATAGAAAAATGAATCTTAAGACAACGTCGTTTCACACTCACTATCAGTAAAACATTGAAGTTGTTACACTCTTCAACACAACCAGAAAAGAGTCAAATAATTGTATAAGAAACCATTATTTTACACAGACATTCTCATTCAGAAACAACACTCTTGCAACCCACTCAATCAAATGTCGAACACACATATTCAAAGAAAGTTCAATCCAATTTATAACAGATAAATAAATGACTTGCTGCTATGAGGGACCATTCCAAGACCTATGCTACCACACCATTCAAAATGTCTCTACAGTCAATAACTCATAAATAAAATTGATAGTAACAATAATGATATAATTGAGAACAATTAATGCAAATAATTACTATACCCTAACTAACCAATGATCCTTGCTAAGAAGGATAGCCCTTCCTCCTCATTAAGGGTTGGTGCACTAAAAGACACCTAGGCTACTCAAAGAAAGATATAATGTGACAAGGTTGAGATTTTTAATAACAAAACATTAGGATTAAAAAGCTTTTGTTCTTACCCTAATTTCCAATCCTATCATTTTTAAAATATTCAATTCCCTCGTGGGAAAATTGTTCTCTCCTTTATAATTTTTTAATATGAAAAGAAGATCATTATGAGAACCTTTCAACTCACATGTGACCTTAAAATAAAAATATATTTTAATAATTATACAACAATTTCCATGGTATGGGTGAAGTTGTAACAATTTCCCTTAATTACAATGATTTTACAAATAATATTAACTAAGGAATCTGTATGCTCCATGAAAAACTCCTGGTGGTTAAACTAGATTTTACTTGATGCACTCTTGGAACCACTCCATATTAATAATTAGAAAATGACAACATGTGGAACATGAATTGTTTGTGTATCAACAACAATTCACATACCCTTTATTTCAAATTAATAAAGGAAACTGAAAATTAAATGTTATAACAACAACTTCAACAAACCACTTAAACTTGAAACAACCCATATATTAGTTTAATGTTAAAAATCACCTAGGTTAGTATTTCTTATATCTAATTATAAGAGGAATTAAAGTAAGAAAGTGAGATATGGAAAAGGAGACCCTTAGGTCAATAAAGGTTGTCATAATGGTAAAATGTGGTCTTTTCGATCAAAAAGGAGGAAAAAGAAATAGGAAAATAGATGCAAAAAGATGACGATTCCATGGCCCAACATCTCTCCCAGCTTAAGAAGCATATACATGTTCTCGTGCAGACTCTTGTGGATGGTTCCTAACATGATAAAAGTGTAGTCTTGTGAAGTCATAAGATCTTGCAATATCTTATCCTCTACCCCTATTGCCTTAGGAAAGGACCAACTTTTCTTCCAAAAGTTTATCAAAAATATGGTATGGTTTTTGATACTAATAGGTTGGAAGCCAAATAATAGGAAACTTGAATCTAAGTCAAATCCATCATGTGCCACTTCTCTTAGTATAGTCCACATATTGTTTACCCTTAGAGAGAGCTTGCATAAAGTTTTGATAACAATAGGGGCCATCTTCCTTCAACTCTTGTCAATAGATCCCATCTTAGATTACTCCCTCCTAAAGCACTAGCTTTCATGCCCTGTATATTACTGAGGCCTATTTGTAAGATTAAACCTCGGTATTCCATTATCAATGTTTCAGTGGCTAGAAATCACCATATCTTGTTGTATTTATGTGTAACAACTTCAACTAATTTGGGCTCATTTCTTATGTAAAACTCTACTTGCCCTTCATTGGTTGTTATAGTGTCATATGCAACCTTCCAACCTACATGGTTTTAAAAAAAATATACAAAAGCCCTCAATTGAACATCCCCCACATAAGGTGTTAAACTAAAATATGCATCTCCAAAATAGGTAAGGTCATGCAAATACATGTCACACAACAAATGTTTCTATAAGAAATTAGGACTTTGTAAGGTTTCCAAAAAATCTCGAATTTCGCTTGTATTATATGGTTTCTTTTCATTAATATTTTTTAATTGAAAGAGGAAATGTTTCTCTTGCAGATATAACTAATAACATGGAGAAGGGAGCCTACCACAGAGTGCACCATATTTAATCAGTTCATACATGAATTCCTTCTCTTATTGTAACCATTTCACCTCTGCCCACAATTATTTTACTTGCATTTTTTCTTAGTTCCTCTCTTTATTATTATTGTTGTGCCCTTACATTATTATTGTTATGTAGGCTCTAATTATATTGTGACTCCTTAGACTCCTATATACAACAAGGAGGTATTGTAATTTGTATTGTCCAAAAATTGTTCATTTATGTAATGTAAAGGAGGTTTTCCACTTGAAGAGGGTAATTTTTAAGTCGTTGATCTATCTATTTGTGAGCTGGTTACATAACATTTGGTATCAAAGTTTTTGATTCTAGGGTTTCACTTCTTTAAACTATTCTTGGAATTTTCACTATAAATTTGTTTCTCTAAGGCTTCAGAAACGAAAATTTTTATCAGTTGGAGCCGAACTCTTGGTGAAACATGTGTAAAAATTTCAAAGCTTGTTTAGCTATGTTTTCAGAGATATGATCGAAGGAAGTTAGGGTTTTGGAAGGCTCGAGATTTCTATCTCAAAGAGGTGACCAAAGAACAATAGTCATAATTTTCCTTTCAGGAATCATATTTTAATGTTGTAAGAAGTGGATGAAAGTTCATAGACTATAGTTTTTCATGTAACAATTTTAGGTCTCAAGGTCGAAACAATGGCACATGGCACTACGTACAATTTTGGTCTACTAAACTAGTCCATATTTAGGTGATCGTGAGAGATTGGGCATACCTTTATCTTGAAAAATCCAAATTTGGTCTGACTTGTCCATTGGAAATAAGACTCATAGGGCTAGAACACTGATGAACTTCAGATCTTAGAGATCCGAAATTATAAAGATAAAACACTTGAAATATCGAGCTCTTAAAAAGCAAGAAAAATGTGTGTATTTAAAAAAAATAAAATCATCTTTTGTTTGAAAAATCAGTTTGAAGTGATTCAAGGGGAATATTAAAGAATAGATATAGTTGTTTGATTCAAAAATACCTCGAAACAAAAAATTGTACACACCTAACAAGCAATCAAAAATCTCTTCTATGACACATGAAGAAGAGGAAGAAATGAAACATGATATATCAAATTTATGAGACCAAGTGTAACAAATTTCACATTCGCAAAAAGTAACAAAAAACGAATTGGAAGCCATGATGAATGTTAATATATATGGTATAAAAAGGGACATGGGAGTTAATATAGATGGTATAGAAAGGGAGGTGGTATTTTTGAATGACGGTTTAAAACTAGACATGGAAGGAATGATGAATGTCAAGATAGAGGGGTTGAAGGAAGGTTTGGAAAACTTGCTAGAAGAAAGGATTCACAGTGGTGACAAGGTATTCCATGAAAATCATGATGAAGACAAAAGGAATATGAATTATGATTTTAGATACTCTAATGTGGGTTTTAATAACCACCACATTCTGAATATATATATGAGGAAGTTTCATGGAAAGGATCCGATAACTTGGATACTACAAATAGAGAAATAATTGTATATACAGGATGTGCAACCCTCACAAAAGGTATGTATTACATCTTTATATTTATAGCCGAATGCTATAGATGGCTTTGTTCTTGTAAACCACACATCACCTAGTCAATTTTTACAAAGGAAATGATAGCATATTATGAAGATACAAAGAGAAACACCTTCTTTAGCCAACTGATAAATCTCAAACAAAAGAGTTCAATGGCAGAGAAAATTGAAGACTTCCAAAAATTCAATATTAGGGTAACTAATAATCTAGAGGATCATGGGATTGATATCTTCATAAGGAATTTAAAAGATAGCATCCAATGTGAGGTTCTTCTTTGGGTACCTGATTCTTTGGAGAAGGCATTCACGAGGTAAAGAAAATTTCAAAATAAAATTGTGGCAACAAGGAAGTCACCCACTCACAACAATAAAGATGGAAGTGTTGTTTCTCCTAGTCTTCCACAACCTACAAGGTTCACACTACAATAATTGCTGAAAAAAAAAAAGGGCTTTGTTACAGTTTTGATAAAAAATGCCCTAAAGGTCATAAGTGTACTGAGAAGAAATTATTCTACATATATTGTGAAGAGGAGGAGGAAAAGGAAAAATAAAAATCAAAAGAAGAGCATATACATTAGGAACCAACCCCAGAGAAAGAAGAAATGAATCTAATCATATCTTGTAATGAATTGTCTGCAATTACCACTCCTCAAACTCTCAATATAGAAGGATATATCAAGAAGAAAGAGGTAATAGTGTTTATTGATTTGGTTAGTAACCATAATTTGATTCATTGTAAGATAGCCTAGGAATTGAATTATTTCCTATATCCAACACCAAAGTGTCAAGTAATGGCTGCAAATTGAAGGACTATAAATTGTTTTAAAAAGTGCCATAATATCAAGCTAACCAATGGGGAATATGTATTGAATAGTCCAATTCTTTCCATTCCAATCAATGGTCTTGATTTTGTACTGAGTCCAATGGTTAAAATATTTGGGAATGATAACTTTCAATCTTCAATAGCTTTTCTTGAAAGTTTTTTGGGAAGGAAAGGAAGTTCAATTAAGGGGTGCCACAAAGAAACCATGAAATATAATCAACTCTAATGGAATTATAAAGCTTCTAAATAAAGAATAACGGGGTGAAATTGCAAAATTATGTTCAGTATGGGTTCAAAATTCGTAGTCATCTATTTCTCCATATCTCCAAAAAGTATTAAACAATCATTTTAAAGTGTTTGATACTTCCAAATGTCTCCCACATATTCATGATCATGATCATGTGATTCACTTGATTCCAAGAAGTGTTTCTCCAAAAATCAAGCCTTATGGATATCCTTATGCCCAAAAAAGTGAAATTGAACATATGGTTTCAACAATTCTAGAGGTTGGTATAATTCAACCTAGTCAAAGTTACTTCTTTACACCAGTAGTATTGGTGTAGAACAAGGATGGATCATGGCGTATGTGTCCAAATTATAGGGAGCTCAACAAGCTCACTATCAAAGAAAAAATTCCCATTCCTATCATAGATAAATTGTTGGATGAATGAAAAGGAGGAATTTACTTCACTAAGTTGGATCTTCATTTAGGATATCATCAAATTAGAATGAAGATTGAAGACATTCTAGAAACAATGTTTAGAGCTCATGAGGGTCATTATAATTTTTTGGTCATGACTTTTGGCCTTACTAATGCACCTTCCACATTACAAGGTTTTATGAATTCCATTTTCAAACCCTTCCTTAGAAAACTTGTGTTAGCATTTATTGATGATATACTAATCTATAGCAAGTCTTCCAAGGATCATGTTCAACATGTTGACAGGGTGCTCAAACTATTGGCAGAGAAACAATTATATGCAAAAATCTCCATATGTTTCTTTGGAGTATGGGAGGTGGATTATTTGGGTCATATTGTATCCCATGAAGGTGTTGAGGTATACCCTAACAAAATTAAATACATTAAGGAATGTAAAATCCCAACAACCATAAAGAATCTTTGATTATTTATAGGGTTGATAGGGTATTATCACAAGTTTGTTAATAATTATGGGAGAATAATGACACATCTAACATCATTACTAAAGAAACATTTGTTTTCTTCGACTCAAGAAGCAACAGAGGCATTTGAACAACTTAAAGAGGAAATGTGCCAAGCACTGATCTTAGATACACCTAGATTCAAAAAAAAAATTATTGTGTAATGTGATGCTTCGGGAAATGGAATTGGTGTTGTTTTAGTGCAGGAAGGAAGACCCATTTCTTTTGAAATTTGTCCAATCAAAAGAAAGTATTAACACAAACCTATTTATGAAAAGGAAATGTTGGCAATACTACATGCACTAAAGTAATGCCGACCTTACCTAATGGGGAGACACTTTAAGGTAAAAACATATCATGATATTCTTCAATACAATTTGGAACAAATATTATCTTCAGAAGAGGGGCGAAAATGGGTGACAAAGATACTGGGTTATGACTTCGAAATCATCCACAAAAAATGGAAGAAAAATGTTGTTGCATATGCACTCTCAAGAAAGGATGAGGATGTGGAAGCATTGCTTTGTGCCATTTCTGTTATCCAACTTGAGTGGATAATTGAAGCAAGGGATGAACGGAAGAATGATGAAGAGGTGTGGTCACTCATTCAAAAGTTGCAACAATATCTGAGTACATCTGACACATTTAGGTGGAAAAATGATTCATTACGGTACAAATATTACTTATATACTCAAAAACTTCCTTTTGAATTGCACACCTCTCACCTAGGAGGGAACTTGGAATTTTTAAAAACTTACCATAGGGTCAAGAAGGATTTCTTTTGGGATGGACTTAAATTTGATATTCAAAAATTTGTGGCAAAATGTTTGGTTTGCCAAAAAAATAAAGTTGAGACACTTAAGTCCTTGGGTCTGCTACAACCTTTAGCCATTACAAGTTAGTGTTGGGAGGATGTATCTAATGGATTCAAACCTTAGACACTTACCTTTCCAACCATCAAAAGAAATTTATAAAATTTAAATGGGAAGGGCAGAAATAGAAGTTATATGGGTTCCAGGCCCCTAAGAATCAAATTATATCATCGTCTCAGATGATTAATATGATTCAGAAGGGTGCACTAGCTTATCTAGTGTAGTGTCATCAATTAGAAATTCTAACTTCAAATATGGTTAAGGACAAGTCACCAAAAAATCAAGAACTAATAGGACATGCCTTCAGTTCTTTCAGAGGCTAATTTTCACCATAGCATGCCATTATTTAGTTGCATTTTTATATGTCTATCAATCTCATCAAATATTTCTCTCGCACGATTATCATAAACTCCTTGCTCCTCCATGATCACCTTTAAACAAAAAAATAACATCATATTGATAATTATCATTGGAGTCGGAGATAAATATAACATTTCCATCAGTAATTTGAGGTGGAATGATTTTCCTTAATAATGGTGTTGTAATTTGAGGTGGAATGGTTTTCCTTAATAATAGTGTTGTAATTTGAGGTGGAATGTTTTCCCTTAATAATACTGTTGTAATTTGATGGTTGTCTCCACCATATAGTTATTTATGGTTGTCTCCACCACTGTTTGACAAATTAATCTATTTAAAAATAAAATAAAAAGTACTATATAAATAAGTAATTTCTTTTAATATTATATAATTACTTCACATATTGTATGTCACAACCACTGCCACACCTATCATTCTAAAATCACTTCAAATCTTGCAAATGGATACACACCTAATGTATTAAAAAATTTGGTATTTTTCCAAACTAACAAAGTTAAACTAGCCTAAATCCATCATAACTCCTGGTGATAAGGGAACAAATCTCTTGACACTTGGTAGATTGAGAATTAAGATGGGTCTAGGTTGGTTTAATTCTCCCCTTTAAATAGGCTATATTTCACATGAATACAATGGGTAATAGCACAGGTTCTCATAAACCTTGAGCGTAAAAACCATCCCTAACTTGACTAAGTCATGTTTACCTTAATTACCAAACAAAAAATAATAAAAATAATAATAAATTTTTTACTTTAATATAAGGTTATTTTTATTTTTATTTCAAGTATACTCTAGATACTCGACAAGAATTGATTAAAAAAACAATAACTTAAAATTTTTATTTTAACATAGGGTTTATTTTAAAAGTGTTGATCCCTCGTGGCAATATTCCACATGAATACCATGGGTTGATACTTATTTTATTTCCCACTTCTTATTTCAACTTAAGGTGGATGAAGATTTCTTGATTCTTTTTTTATGTTTTTAGTTGAGGGCCTAGATTAATGTTTAGGGGAATATGTTGAGCATATTCTTAGTATTCATGCTTATTAGTGTATTAAAGAGTTTGTTAGGTTGCATTAACTTTAAATAAATTAAAAAAAATTATATTGAGTTTGTTAGGTTGCACTGAATTTTAATAAATTTAAAAAATTATATTGAGTTTCTTAGGTTGCACTAACTTTTAACAAATTAAAAAATTATATTCCTATACGGTGGCTCCTTGCCTACCAATTTCCTAGGTGTTTCAGATTATTCCAATTCTAAAAATTTCCTCCATGATATGGTTCATCATTATTATTTATAACATTCATTTATATATAAACAAATTTTATTTAGAAAAATGGTCCACTACTTTTAATAACTTAAAAAAAATAGATTTGTGCCACATGGCACCCCACCCACCAATTTCCTAGGGATTTGAGATTATTACAATTCTAATATTTTCCTCATTATTATTTGTAACATTCATTTCTAATTCCATTTTTTTTAAGTTAAAGTTGACCCATAATTTTTTTATACATGGTTAATCATGTGTGCATTAGTAAGGAATTCTTCGTGGTTCAATAGTTTTTTTGGTTATACTCATAAAATCTTTGGCTATATGAGCCACATTAATATTTTTAATGTGGTTGTACTAGTTTTATTTTAATTTGATGGAGCTAAAATGTTTACATTGTTGGAAATACTAAGAGGGGGTGAATTAGTATTTATTTTCAATTGTTATTTTGATCAGTTAAATAAATTATATTTAGAACACAAACTGAACAATAGGAATAAATGTTTTTATTAATATAATATTTACAATAAATCATGTATCAATATATATAGGGCTCCAACCCATTGCCAAGAACCAACTTGGTCTTTTGTGAGGCTCCTACCTCTAAGGCACTTACCATGTCATCTTCGAGGCTCCAACCTTTAGGGAACCAACCCTCTGGGCTCCAACCCACTGCTATATTTTGTCTAGATATGTTTCATAGTAATTTTCTACTCCCAAAATCTTCTTCACTGAATTTTGTCAACCTACAACATCACTGCTATATTCATGACAACCTGTCTTCATATGGAGTCTTCGCAACTCTTCATATTTCCCAAATAGAGTCTATAGAAGTTACCTCATGATGATTTTAAATAGCCATCATGATTTCCAGCAATGTCTCCAAGATATGTTGATGCTTTTAAAATGGATATCTTTGATAGGTTATGCTAAGCCCTCAATGTTTGGACAAAGATAATTATTTGTTTTCAGCCGTCTGTTCTTTACTATTGTGCTAACTATTTCAGGAGTGATTACTTCTCACTCTTCTTACTGTCATGATGTCTCACTTCCAAGAAACAAACTCACAAATGCTTCAATGCTGGTGTTGTATAATGCTCCCTTCAAATGATGACATATGCAACTTTATTTTCCCTTCACAAAACTGTTATGTACTTGATTAATTCATCACAGGTCTGAGCCTTTCAAAGTTTAACCCAATCAACAGAATTTCTCATCCTTTGGCTTCTTTCTAGTTTACCTTTGGATTTCTTCCTTCTTGGTCGATATTTAGCTTCCTCCGTACCTTCAAGTTTAGAATTTGTGAACTATTACTTCTTCCCTCCATAATCAATGCCTGAATACATACATCACGTGAAGCGTTTCAACTTGTATATCTATATAATCTTAATATTATATAATATAAATATATATAAGATTTTCCAATAAATGAAACGACACATTCACTGGTGGAGGGGCTGACTTGTGCATGACGTGGTATATTAAAATATATCAGAGGGCCTTTTGTTAAAATTCAATCAATTATAACTTAGCCTTCTTACATAAATCACATTATAGGAGAGGCTATACCCATGTTATAATATAAGTCTAGCAGTCACCATATGCCACGTCACTGCTAATCACAATCGCAACTTTTCAAAGGTCTCTTACTACGAAATATATCAGAGAGGCCCTTTTTAATATTCAGAAGGCCCATATGGAGGTCCCACATGCCACATTATTAATCACAATCGCAATTATCCAAAATCCCACAATCGCAACTCTTAACATCACCAACGTAACATGGTCAATATTCATACTGTCGATGAAACAGACGTGATATAATATTAGACAATAGTTAATAAATTTGGCAGGTCCACAGATTCATTGCAATCGGTGATTCATTGGGTCTATCACAATCGGTGGTTCGGGGTCCATGCCTTATTTCAATCAGTGGTATGGCCTTGTAAACTCTTAAGATTTGTGATATGAAACTTTCGATGTGACATATGTGATATTCCTTTAAATCTTGTTCTATTGGAACGGTTGGGTCTGCAACTCAAATCGCAATCACAGGTTTTGTGCGGTGGTCTATAATAAAGTTGTCGATGAAGCATTGATGTAATACACCAATGTGTTTTGTGGTATTTACTGTTAACTCCTTTGTTATGTCTTCTCTTATGATATCCCTACTCCTCTAACGTAATGTTCCTCTTTGTTCTTCTGATAGTAGCTACACTTGGGCATATGTGATAACCTGCTTTGTCTTGGCTTGTCTCTCCTGTCACTTCTCTTTAATCCTATAACTTCTAATAGCTCTTCTTTGAAGGCTTCTCATAAACTGCTCTGATGGCTCTACTACTTTTATTTTATCTGTATCTATGTATTTAATCGACTTGTATCTTCCATCACATCATATCATCATATATGAAACATTCATCACTATTTGCATTATGATCAATGGGCATCAATAGGAAGCATCATGTATAAAATAATTTTCCATCACAACCACTACTATATTGACATCAATGACAACCTAGATTAACAATCTCCCCCTTTGTCATTGATGGAAATATTCTTCTTCTCTACCCCTTTGACATCAATGGAAAAGGTGTGCACAAGGACTCCCCTGTCGAACTGCTCCTCTTGTCAAACTTCTCCCTTTGTCATGGTTCTCTTTTTATTGCTCAATATAGAAGGATTGTTGTCTGTATTGTATTGTCTCCATAATCATATTTAAGAGGTCTTCATAGTCCGAAACGAGTGAGAAAACCATTGAAATTGTCTTTCTCGCTATCTTTCTTCAAATCTGAGTTCCTCTCTAGTTTTTCCCTTCTCCTTAAGTCACTTCCATTCAATATTTTAACATTATTTCATGCAGATGAGATGGTGAGAGATTGTGCCTCATTGTTTATATTTTCCAAAGTGACCAACATTAAACTGAGCTTATACTTAACTTTGGAACATTCTTCTTTCTATATTACTTTGGATGAGCCATTTTCCCTTATGTTCTCGTAAAATATTATGCAATTTATTTCTAATAGAATATTTGACATCCAATCTGTGACTGCCTTCTAAATTCTTTTTACTGATTGGTAGCTTTTTGCAATGCTTCAGTTTTTTTAGATGCTTCCAACTACTCTTGCTTCGATATTCATTCCCAGATGTATCTGTTTATTTGAAGGTTGCCTCTATTTGTGTCCATAATTTACCTATTCTCACATCAAATCCCTAAGTCAAAATACTCAACTTTTTTAATAACAACAACATAGTTATTCACTTATTAGCATTTGATGGCCTTTTGCTACTCCAATTTCTGTTTAGAGATCAAATGGAAAATATCTTTAACAATAGTTCATTGGATAGATAGGAGATCATGTTCTTTCAAAGGAGTGCTCCTGAGAAATGATCTTTATCAAAGAATGATTGTTAATATAGCTCATTAATGATTTAATAAGGACCCTTCCATGGATAGCTTCTTCAATAATGATCAAGAATAACAAGCTCCCCTAATTGTATGCATGGTCTCCTTTTAGCAGAATCCCATCATCAAATACTTGGATATCAAGGATACCTTCATCAACTTAACAACATGTGTTGTTGGATAGAGAGATCAGGAGATTTTTGGATTGTATTTGCTTCCTTCTCCATACTTGTGTAAATTTGTTCTTTTGCATGGTTCTAGCTTGTGTAGGAGCCCAAGTCAAGTTACACTCATGCGCCATATGAAGAATGTTATGATATTTGAAGCATTCTATGTTGTTTATGAATAAAAATTCATGATTTCTTGTCGAATTGCTTCTCGAAGATCGTTGGGGACCATAATGTTTATCTTTTTTGTATACCCTACAATCTTTTTCCATGTGTCCAAAGTTTGTACAAGAATAAAAAATAACCAAGAAATATACTTTTGCATGTAGGAGAAGAAGGTTTCCTTGATGTACTTTTGAAGTCTTTCTGCCTTGAGATCCTTTGGTTATAACCATTTCTTCTTGCATCATTGACATCATCTACATTTCTTCTTGGAATAGGATTTCCTTCATTGTTTCCTTGACTCTTATCCTTGCCTTTACTAGACCTGGGAGCATTAACATTTCTTTCTAGCTTCCTCACATCCTTGTTGTTTGAAGCATTATCATTCTTGCTTGACGATTCTCCTTCATAGCCAAGACCTGATTTATCAAATGGGGATCTTTGATGGCTAAGCATGTCATCCAAGGCTTGAGAACTCTTCAAAAATTTCTCCATCCCTTCAACCTTTTTCTTAAGGGAGACAACCTCTTCTTCCAATATTTCACAATCATTATTCTTCTTAGAAAGTTGTTTCTCAAACTCTTCCTTGATATATATTGCTTCATTTTCTTCTGTTTTAAGGGAGATGATATCTGATTTCATTCTAAATATTTCTTCATTTTCTTTAGCAAGAATACTCTCCATTTTTCCATGATCCTTGTAGCTTTACATGTTTCAACCTTGAGAAGGTTGAGGTTGGATTTTAGTTTGAATATTTCTTCATCCTTTGCTTTTAGTTGGCATATCATGGTGTTTTTCTCATTTTCTGCTTCATCAACCTGTCTTGCTATGATTACCAATGCTTCCATTGTCTTCTCAATTCCTTGTGATTTTTTCCTTGCTTCTTCTAGTTGTGATCTAAGGATCAAGACACCTTCCTTGTATTGACCAATCTCTGCTTCAAGTTTATTCAATCTCTTGTGCCTTTGTTCAAGGTGGCTTGACAAGTTATTTTCCTATTTCTTTGCTTTATCCAATTGAATTGTCATGGATATGACTTCTTAATGATTCTTTATTTTTCTTTGATGAAATTTGTTCTTAAGCTTGGTAAGCTCTTCATCCCTTTCTTGTACTTGAAGATTGACAAGGTCAATTCTCTTCCTTGTTTGGTCTAGGTCACCGGCTAGTGGTTTCTTCTTAACTTCCTCATTTTCTTTTTTCAGAATGTTAATCTCTTCCTTGGAAGCCATAATTTTAGTGAGGATATCTTCTTCAAAATATTTTTCATTCTCTTCATTTGCTAGGTATTCTTTAGGATTGATGTCATCATTCTAATTTTCAGCTTCTATGATGGGTTTTGGATTTCCTTCTTGGTTTCCATCATCTTCTTGACTAGTGGTCATGGTAAATTCTCCTTTTGAGTGGAAGTCATGAAGTTTGTCCCATATACCCTTTGCTGATGAACATTTTCCTAGATTGTTCTTTATAGAGTCTAGTAGCCCATTCAAGATTGCGTTCATTACATTTTCATTATACTCCTTGGATTCTCAATCCATCATGCTATCAACAATCACTAATTTCTAGATTTCAATACCTTGAGTCTTTAAGAAATTCCTCATTATTGCTTCCCATATATCAAAGTTTCCATTAAACCATGGAGCCTTTACAAATTGAATTATTTCAACTTCGATGGTCGAGGGAAACACATCTTTAGGAGGATTGGAGACTTTCTTCCCATTCTTTTCCATCTATGTTCTAATTGATCAACCATCAAGTTGTTAGGCTTTGAGTGAAGGTACTCGCTCTGATACCAATTGTTAGAAATATTGAGAGGAGGGAATGAATCAATATTTCTTTTCAATTGTTATTTTTACCAGTTAAATTAATTATATTCAGAACACAAAATGAACAATAGGAATAAATTATTTTATAAATATAATATTCACAATAAATCAGGTACAATATATATAGGGCGCCAACCTGTTTCCAAGCACCAACTTGGTCTTTTGTGAGGCTCCAAACTCTAGGGCACCAACCCTATCTTGTCAAAGCACCAACTTTGCATTTAGGAGCACAAACTCCAAGGACACTAATCCTTTCAATTATGAGGCACCAACCCCAAGGGCTCTAACCTTATCTTGTCAAGGCACCAACCTGTCTTGTTCGAGGCTCCAACCTTCAGGGCACCAACACTCTAGTATCCAACCCACTGCTATATTTTGCCTAGATATGTTTGATAGTAATTCTATGCTCCCAAAATCTTCTTCACTAAATTTTGTCAACCTACAACATCATTTCTATATTCATGACAACCTATCTGCATATTAAGGAGTCTTCACAACTCTTCAAATTGCCCAAACAAATCTGCAGAAGTTAGCTCATGATGATTTTAAATAGCCATCATGATTTCCAACAATGTCTCCAATATTTGTTGATTCTTTTCAACAGGATATCTTTTATGGGTTGTGTTAAGCCCTCAATGTTTGAACAAAGATAATTCTCTATTTTTAACGCTCTCTTCTTTAATGTTGTGGTAATTGTTTAAGGAGTGACTGCTTCTCACTATTCTTAATGTCGCGATATATTACTTCCAAAAAACAAACTCACAAATGCTTTAATGCTAGTGATTTCTATTGATCCCTTCAAATGATGACAGATGAAACATTATTTCCCCTTCACAGAACTGTTATGTACTTGATAAATTCATCACAGGTCCAAGCCTTTCAAAGATTAACCCAAATCAATAGAATTGCTTGTCCTTTAGCTTCTTTCCTACTGGACCTTTGGATTTCTTCCTTCTTGATCGATCTTCGAATTCCTCTATTCCTTCAAGTTCATGAGTTGTGAACTGTTACTCCTCTCTATAATTGATGCCTGAATACATACATAAAGTGAACCGTTTCAACTTGTATATATATATGAGTTTTGCTAATAAGGAAAACAACCTGTTCATTGGTGGAGGTGCTGACTTGTGCATGAGGTGGTATAATAAAACATATCGAAGGGCCTTCTATTAATACTCAATCAATTACAACTTAGAATTTCTATAGAAATCACATTATAGGAGAGGCTATACCCATATTATAATAGAAGTTTAGCAAGCCCCATATGCCACATCATTGCTAATTGCAATCACAAATTTTCAGAGCTCTCTTACTAGACAATATATCAGAGAGGCCCTTCTTAATATTCATAAGGCCCATATGGAGGTCCCACATGCCACATTATTAATCACAATCATAATTATCTGAAATCCCGCAATAGCAACTCTTAACATCACTGATGTAACATGGTTGATATTCATACTATCAATGAAATGGATGTGATATAATATTAAACAACATTTAATAAATCTGTTGGGTCCTGTTGTGGCCACCAAAAACCCCCCTCCTTATGAAGTGTTATTGCTAATACTAAATAAGTGGGGACCCTCAGAAAAAATCAAAAAATCAATTAGTGTTACATTTTCTTTTTTAGATGAAACTTACAACATCATGGACTTAGGAAAATACCTTGAAGAATCTAAAAAAACCAAGTTTCATAATGAAGAAAGTTAAATTCACTCCTTAAGAGATGTCGCATCGCGCGAAGAATGATAGGATACACCTTCTAACGAGTCAAAATGACAAAAAGCGAGATTGCGATGGGAAACCTCATCGCATCGCATACACTAAAGAAACACTCACATTTAAAAAACTCTAACAAATCGCCGATATGCGATATCGCATTTCGCACATCGCAGAAATCAGATGAACTACACAAGGATTATAACGATATATGATATTGTGATATTGCGATATTGCGATACTGCGATATTGAATGAGAGAAAAAGGCGCAAGAGGCAAAAAAATGCATCACGGAAGCCCGAATCAAGAAACAGAGGGAGTTTCCGATGCGTGATTAGCGCTTAGCGCTAATTGCGCATCGTTAAGAAAAATTGCTTGAAAATGAAGGTCCCTAGTTACTCAGTCACCTACGAGCCCCGAAAATTGCAAGAAATCAACGATAGAAACAAACTGGAAACAGAAGACTGAAGGAAAAGCAGAAGCAGTCCAAGGGTTAACCAAGTTGAAATGGGATTTTTACCAGGTATACATGGTAATGATACATATTCATTGGATGATTCTCAAGCATATCATCAATTTTACTGAGAAGATAATGCCAGCTCTTGCTGATTCTGTTTGCTTAACTCAACCAAAGATAGAATATAGTCAGCCGAATCTACTCAGGAAAATATTGAATGCTTGCGACATTAAGGAGTAGATTTAGAAATAGTTAGATAGTAGATTTAATTTTAGAAATAGTTTTTCTTAGAAAGAGGACAGTCATTTAAACCGAATCCTCAATTTTTTGTAAATAATTTATTTAGTTAGTCAGTAGTATTTAAACCTTCTCATGCATTTAGAGAAGGGTCCAGAAATTTATCAAAAACTTGTCCTCAGAACATGCACTTTTGCACCCTCAGAGGAGGTTTTGGTGAATGAATGGAATAGGGTTTATTTGATATTTACATTTGATATCTGCTACTGATGTTGCACTTTTGTACTCTTAGTAGATGTTAAATCAAGGAAAGATAAATCAATTGTTGCTTCAAGCTCATCAGTAGGACTAGTTATAAATGGTACTTTTATCTCTTAACCATTTCTGCTTATGCGTTAAAGTGATATTCCGTTTTCAGTTATTTATATGTTACAGCATGGATGTCTGAGTTATCATTTGGCACTTTTGTACGGTGATAACTATTTGTTTATGTTTAGTGTATGAATAGCTCATTTATGCGATACGTTTTAACAGCTATTTCGTCTAACTTCTTATACGAAGTAGCTCATTTTTATTGAATTCTTTTCTTATGATAGCTGAATGATATTTATTACCAGTTTTTGTTTGAAATCTTTTTAGATCGCATAGAAGAAAGATCACACCCCGGGTTAGCATAAATTTCAATGTTTTCTGTTTATTAGAATACAATAGCATAGCATTAGATTAGATAGAAGTATTCCATTTAGAATAGAAACACCCATATTTCTCACACACACACACTGAATTGGGAAAATGGTCCCATATCCCTAGTCGGACCCGCTATACCAAACGGATAAGGAGCTGCCAACCAAGGTCCGGACCGGGCAGGTATCCCCCTTGTTGTCAACCCAATTTTCGGGGCCTTCAACATGTTCCAGAGGGAGGAAGAGAGGCCAAGGAACTATTACTAGCCTTTTGAATATTTTCTAATCGCTGCTTAACTTGCTACAGAAAGCACAAATGGAAGCAAACTACTAAATTATCAAAAGCAACCTATTCTTAACCATAAAAGAAATACCTCTAACAACAAATTAATCTACAAACTGAAGTAAAGCATACAAGTACAAGTAAAGAGAAGCTTGGCTGCTTGGATTGGGCTCTAACCCAAGAGCTTCAGCCCTCTGAGTTAACTCAATGCTAGCTCAAAAAGGATTCCATCTTCATTATCAAAAAAATAGCAAGATTACATAAAATTGTCACCAAATAGTACGCTCGAAATTTTAGCAGAGTTTACATAAGAAAAAATATGACCCTAGTGAGGCCCTAGGTCTCTCTACTTATACATCTGAAGCTACCAACAAGTTCCTTAAAATTAGGGAGGCTTGGCTCCCAAAACTCGAGATAACTATCAGTCATCCTCCACTTGCTCGGCTGCCTTCTAATGCATGATTCAGATGCTTGTACTCCAAGATGAATGAAGGGGAATTCGAAGTGAGGAGTAATAAATGAGAGGGATACCTTCCTATAATTCCTCTCCTCTATCTACTTCAAGTTATTGCTGCCATTTGACCACTGGATCCTTGACTTTGACCTCGAAATCCATCAATAATATGCATTAAATACATGTTAGACCACATGGCATCATAACTAACTCAACTCACTCTATAAGCATAAATATAATCAGAAAATTATACAATAAGCTAAGAGAATGGTTGATTTGACTAGGTTAGGAGGTAAAATGAGCCCTTATAATTACACATTTATGAGGCTAATCAATTATTGCTACAGTTTGACCACTAAATCCTTGACTTTGACCTCAAAATCCATCAATAATCTGCATTAAATACATGTTAGACCACATGGCATAATAACTAACTCAACTCACCCTATAAGCATAAATATAATTAGAAAATCATACAATAAGCTAAGAGAATGGTTGATTTGATTAGGTTAGGAGGTAAAATGAACCCATATAATTACCCATTTGTGGGGCTCATCATCAGCCCCTACTAAAGGTGTTTCTCATCCTCTAAGAAATCTAGTCAATCTCTTGGTCTTTCATGGCCCTGGTGGCCTCCCTAGCATTCCAGGATTCTGATGTGGTCTGCTCATGTTCTCCATAAAATCTTGTCTTTCTGTCTATGTCCTTCCACTGCTCCTTCTCTTCTTCTTCTCTTCTACCTTTCAGCATGCCTAATATGAGTGGAGGACTCAGTTTGAGGCCATCCAGTTGACCTTCAGCCTTTGCATGGAGTGTGTGTACATTTTCACTCTTTTCAATGCCTTCTTCAACCTCATGGGGGAATGGTATTCTCTGATCTACAAGCTTTGGGGTAGGGTGTTCCATCTTCTCATGCATGCATGCACATAGTCATCCCCAAGTAGCTTAAGCATATCTTCAAAGTGTGCAATGGCTTGTTCCTGATTGGCTAGATATTTAGAGGCAATCTGAGGGCCATTAACAATCAGGTTGTGTGTGCTGATGAGTGCCATAGGATCTGATGGCTCAGCTCTTATCATTAATGGTTCATTCTGCTCTTTTATTAACAATCTTTTCATTTCTACTGCCCTCAATTCTTCATGGTTCATCCATGATGCCATGGCCATTAATTGCAAATCCTCTAGGTTGGCATTGGGATCCCACACATTCAGGTATGTGAGGGCCATGTTGTGTAGATAGAACTCTACCATCTTTTCTTTCTCCTCGGAGGTGCTTTGGTCACACAAATCCATGAACTGCTTGTAGTCTTGGAAATGCATTATGCCTCTTTGTGCCAAAGTTTTTATTTGGAATTGAAGCCATTGATCTTTCAAATAGAGGCCATAAGATTTGGCTGGTGTTCTACATTGTAATGCTTCTATGGATAAGATGGCCATATATGCCAAATGAGTATCTTTCTCCTGCAGTTGCCTCCTTAGTAATTCATTCTCATTCTCAAGGTGGCTTCTTGTAATGGCTTCTATGTCTCTAAGAGCACTCAATTCCCTGCCCATTTTCGTAAGTTTTTCTTCCATGTGGCTAATATCCTCAACTCCTTTGGACATGGCTATCTGCATCCACCTATGCGTTCTCACTCTCTCTTTTTCCAATTCGAAAAACAGTGGAATTGCAAATTTCTGTGGGATTATCTTGCCTCCCTCAAGTAGTATGTAATAGGAGTCAAGTTTAGGCTAGGGGTTAGGTTCTTGTAGCTCTTGTGCTACCTCTTTCACCATTGGATGTCCTCCTATATTTTCCTCAAGTTTTTGTCTCTCCTGTAGTTTGGACAGTGTCTCCTGTAGGACTGTTTTAGCCTCCTATAGATCTAGTTTGGGGTCTTGTGGAATTGCCTTTCTCTTCCATGTAGAAGATCTTGTAGTCCACCTTTCATAGGTTATAGGTGTCTTGGAAGGAGATTCTTTCACCTTGGCAGATGGTGAATCTTGAATGTTAATGGGAGTCTTTGATGAGGGCTAAGGTTTGCCTATTTTAATTATGGTACTCTTCCTTGCCCTGAAATACATGGAGGTTTTTCTTTTCCTCTTATGCTTCTGCTTGACTGGTGTACTAAGGGTAGTGAGGGTAGTTGTTGCTTCTCTTTCCAAAGTTTTAGGGGACTCTTCTCTTTGCTCTGCCCTCTCTACCTCCTTTTCTCCCTTTTCTGTCTCTTTTTCCTCCTCCTACTTTGTCTCTTTTTCTACCTCCTGTTCTATCTCTTCAACTCTCCCCTCCTCTATTTCTTTTCTTTTCTCCTTCCTCTCTTGCTCTGCTATGTCACCAATGGCTTCATCTTCTCCTCCTTGTTGTTCTCCCTCCTCACTAACAACAAGACTGACATCATAGGTTAATGCCTTGATGTCATCCTCAGCAGTCATATTTTTGAAAACTTCCCATGCTATAGGGATTATAAGGGTATGGAGGGGTTCTTCTACTAGGATCTTGATTAGGCCATGGTGAGATAGCTGCTGTGAATTTCCTTCTTGTACCTTGGTGATGGAGTCAATGAGGGGCTGAAGGAGAAAGTAAGGGATATTGAGCTTTTGATGTGCTGGGGTATCCATGCCATATCTCAATTCTTGGAGGATTATAAAATGATATCCATAAACAATGTTGTGCCTCCCCTCACAAGAAATGTATTTGATCACTTGGTAGCTAACCTCATCCCAGGGATAGGTACACTAGCCCTCCTAATTCCATTTTTGTCTTCGACAGGGGTTTCATTATCTTGGAAAATTTTCCTCTTGGCAGCCTGCCCAATTATTTTCTCATCTTTAGTCCAAGGCAGCCTAAGAGGAAGAGTAGTGACCCTACTGATGCATTCAGGGGTTATTTCAATGGAGAGGCCTCTAATGGTTACAGTAGCATGAGTTCTTGTGTGAGGGACCAGAGAGAGAGAAAATTCATGGGAAATTTCATCATCAAACCCTCTAAACTTCTCAAAGAAATTTATCCAGTTTGCCCTTGTAAATATTTCCACCACTTGAGGATATGCATGGAGTCTAGTGGAGTTAATGGGCTCTTCTCTCATAAACCCCCCTGTCATACTTCTTGTACTTTTTTTGAAAAACTAGATATGGAGGTGGAGACAAAGAATTTTGAGTGAAATAGAAAAACAGGGGGGACTGTGTTTTTTTTTTTTTTTAACAATTTTTTATTATTATGTATTTCTACCCTCTTAAAGACTCATTTTATCTTCAATTTGAGACCAACTCTTTCACATTTTGATTCAACAGAGGGAATTCATGAACCCTACCTCTTCAGATTGAAACTTGTGCCAAAAATAATGTTTCCTCCCTTCAAAATGACTCACTGCCCCTCCTGTAGAAGCTCGTTGTCCCTCCTATAGATTTCCTGTACAAAACTTATAGGGCTCCTGTAGAAGATGCCGAGAGCAAAAATGTGGAGAAAATCAATGGAGGATGGTGGATACGAGTGTTATAGCTCCAAATCTCACTCTTATGGTTTGTGATGCTGCACTCATGGCCTAGGGCAACCCCTCCTTCCAGACCTGGTCCAAAATTTAAAAAAAAATGTTTTATCCCTTATACGTGACACTGCCCTGAGTTAAACGCGTGTATACGTGGGTAGGCATATACCCAACCCGCATATATGTATTAAAACACTTAAAAAATATATAACTCCTTAATTTCGAGTAGATGTCGCGGATTTTACCTGCTGATCACCTGTTAGTGCCCGTGGCTTAACTGTTCCCAACCAACTCCCAACTAAAAAACTACTTTGGGAGAGGTATAAAAAGACCTCAAAGGGAAGGCCTAAGGGATGAGAGAAGAGAGAGAAAGGTTATTATACTCAGATTTTTCCCTTGACCAGGTCAGAAGACCCTTATGCCTTCTGCACTTCCCCATTTGTACAGGAAACCCTTGTTTCCTTGTGTGTTGATGTTCATCCACTACTTATGACATCATGGAGTAAGTCATGGAAGGAGTTTGCTAAAGGCTTGAGGCTGGACGGATCTGGAAGGAAGCTTTGCTTGGAGCCTACGAAAGGTGACTAAGGTGAAATCATTCCTTTTCTGCATTTTATTTGTCTATAATAAAAGAAACACGTCTTGGTTCCTAATATAAATCCTCTTTATGTTTATGATATTCATGTTGGAATTCATATGTGAATGATTGTTTAAAGTTCATAACTAACTACCTTTCTTTATAACATGAAGATGGTTTCTTTATAAGTTTTTGTTCATATATTGTTGTGTTCTTTGGAATTGGTTGTTTTGCAGGACAAAGGAGCAAAAGGAACTTGAAGAAGGGTTTGGACCCTAAAGGACTTTCTCAAACGTATGACCTAAGGTACGCCCCCTCTGATTATAGAATTTGCTTATAATAGCATAATGGCTGTGTGAATGTGTGTTTCTCTATATAGACAACTTTCAGTCTGCTAAGGTTTCACCCAAAATCCCTACGGGAACATTTCCCTCAACAAAATTGGCAACTCTGCTGGGGACAACACTCTTGTTGTTCCTATTTTGGGTGTTTTCAAGCCAATCAGGGCTCAGTTTCCTGTTTGCTTGTTTTTGCTATGTGGTCTATTCTTGAATTCTAAGTTTTGCAAGTTTCTTCAGTTTGTTTTTTATTTTTCTTGAAATATTTTATATACACTGTTTTTCTTAGTTACAGAAGCATATATATGCAAGTTTCCTTAAGTTAACCCACGTATACGCAGGTTTCCTTAGGATCAGTCGCGTATACACGCAATCTGTACATAAGTACAGTCGCGTATAGCTTGCAATTTTCAAGATTTGTAAATATTTTTGTCTCTGAAGGTCTGTATGGTGGTTTGATTCAGTCTAAAATAGTCATTTTCCAGTATCAGTTGTTTGTTTTACAGCAAGAATCTTGTTCCAAATTCTCTCTGATTGTAAGGGGTATTCATCTTGTTTTTGATGTTGCAAGCGTCATCATTTTTTGCTGAAACACGCAAGATTTCTTGCTAGAATCTTGGCTGCTCTGATTCATCAGGGCAGAAAGATTGGTCTCAATCTTTGTGTTAAATCTTGCTTTTGGTGACTTTTTGTTTGCTTGACAAAACCGCTTTTTGTGACCACCCACTTCTTTGTTTCATGAAAGTTGTTGATTGATACTTTCTTGAAAGTCTTTTTAATCTTTTTGGTCTTTGTTGCCAAAGCTTTCATTGCTACTTTTGATTGTTAAGAGCATCTTTAAACACATTTATTTTTGTTGAGCTTTTGTCCATTGTGTGGTGTCAACTTGCAAAAGTGTTTGTTGCCTATTCTTCAATCACAAAGTTTCATTCTTGTTGAGAGCATTTTTTAAAAGACTCTTTTGTTGTTGCTTTGAAGAAAACTTTTTGAAAAACTTCGTTTTGCTTTCTTGAACTTGGTTTTCATTTGGTTTCCTTTTAGTGAATGAAAGTGCTTTATGTTTGTCTTGAAACTTGATTTTAGTGTTTAGATGAAATGAATGGTAGCATCCCATATTCCATCTAGACATTTCAAGTGGCAAAATAAATATTGATAAGCACGAAACTTTCATTTCTTGTTTTTAGAGTTGTTTTGAATCTTGCATCAGCATATATTTGTAGCATTAGGATATATTTGCATATCTTTTTAGGCATACATAGAGTTGTTAACTTTTGTGAGTGTGAAGCGTGAATTAACGAAAAGAAAAGAAAATTTTGTTTTATTAGAAGTTCCTTTGAACCCTGTAGAAATTGCTTTTCATCGAAAAACGAAAACAAGTGCATATGCATGTAGTTAGGTTTTTATTTATTTCTTTTGCATCAAAAACACCACTAGTTTCACTTCCCTTATCCCATGACTTAAAGAACAACCTATTTTAAAATCAAGCGCTAACTAAAATTTACTAATTTTTTTTTTAAGTTAGATACACCAACAAGTTTAGGATTTTAGGGCCTTGGATTAGGCGAGTGGAGAGTTAACTCTCCAAAGCCATTTAAACGTCAAATGTAGGATTCTGAATAGCGAGTGAAAATCCAATAGCGTTAGGAAGACCAGGAAAGCTCCAGATCTGGGAGTTAAGAAAGAGGGTCTGTGAAGACAGGGAAGAGAGATACCCCCTCTCCTACTTGTCCGAACTTACCTCACGACTGTTCCACCTGGCTTCTGTGACGAGTTGGTCTCCATAGTTGCTACTCCTAGGGATCTACACAGGTGGCTACAGAGGGGAATCCCGTGGCACCTGAGGTCAACGTTGCATCACTCTCGACATTACTACTAGAGGGCACCTTTGCGAAGCTTGGGGGCTTGCACCGGTGCAAGATGTTGTTAGGAGATCAGCGTAACTTCCTCTGTTACCTTCGCTGATAGGACTGGGCCCTCATCATCCCAGACTATCTTCGGAAGGCCCCTTAATTCACTTTCTCATATTTTGGTGTCCGGTCCTAATCACCCGGAGTGGAAATACTTGGATATTGTTTGACTGGCTGTTATCTTTAGGGACTTTATACTGTGTGCTCTGTGCTCTTAGTTGGCCTAGATTTCAACTTTTTGAGTCTTTAGTTAGATCTTAACAAGAAATTCAAAGTGGCTGACCGATCACCTAGACAGTCTTGAAGACTTCGTGGTCTTTCACCACCAAGTTTAGAGCCTTCTCCTAGAAGGCGCACAGGTAATACTACTGGTGGGTTTTGTCCCACGACAGTTGACGCATCGGGGCTTGATCCTCCTCTCGTGGGCATTAGTATTCAAGCAAGGCCTGGTACTTCCGCGGAACAAGAAAGGAACACTCCAGTTCTTCCTCGAGTTCTCTTTCAAGTGGAGAATAACATAGAGGTAGAAAAACTCTCAGAGTCGTTAGCGGCTTCGAATTCTCCCCTACCATCTAGTCATCTAGACGTATTACAATACGTTGGGACTCCGACGCATAGACCGTTAAGTCCAAGTCACGCTACGTGTTTACCATCGATGACCACTACTAGAAGCATGGCTTCTACTACAAGTGCTACAACTATGCAGACTCCAACATCGGTACAAGGGGGAGGAATGATTTCCATCTCCTCTGCTTCTTTGTTTGGATCCTTTGCTAGCACATCTTTAGTTGGGTCTACCTCCATTCCATCCATGAGTGGAAATTCCCAAACCAATGCTTTTCGTTCTGGATTCTTCCCATTTGGCACCCATTCACAGGGTATTCCTTCAGTTCTGTTTAGTGCCACCACGTCCATGATGGGTGGATCGGCTTCATTCCAGGGTTTTCCTTTCGGAAGTGGTCATATACCACATTCCAACCCAATGATAGGATCCATGCCTTTTTCTTCTATAGGACAAAGCAGCAATCCTTTCCAAGGTTGGACTAACCCTGGGGTTAGGCGTGGGAACTGGGAATCCGTTTTTCGGCCAACAAGGGAATAAGCCGTACTCCACAATTAGTTCGTTTCAAGGTATTCCTCCCTTAGCATCGGCTTGGAATCCGTATCAGGGGTTATCAACTCCTTATAATCCTTTAGGAGGAAACTTTGCTGGTTATGGAGGTTTTGCGGTAGGAGTTGGTCAAACTCCGAATTTTGCTGGATCACAAGGCTTTCCTTTTGGTTCAGCCGGTTCTGCTGGTTACTTCGGGCAGTCTGGTACCTTCCAAAGTCTAGGCCAATCTTTTCAGAACTTTGGGAGTTCTGCCCAGTCTGGGTGGAATCCCCAGGGTCCTCCTATGCTTCGTTTCTGGCAACATTGAACTTGCCAGATCTCACTAAGTTAACAAACGATCCAATCAAGTACAATCCGGCCTGGCCTCCGGTCCTAACCAAACTCCCTTCGGACATTCCAAAATTCGAAGGGAAGAGCGGTGAAGACCTAGGCAACCATGTAACCACATTCCATTTGTGGTGCTCATCTAACTCCCTTATCGATGATTCGATCAGGTTGAGACTTTTTCAATGCACCTTGACTGGTAATGCGGCCAAATGGTATATAGAGTTGCCAGGGGGCAGCTTTACATCTTTTGCTGACTTAGCCAATATTTTCTTAAATCATTTCCAGTTGCCTGTCCGTTATGATTCCAGAACTGAACTACTGGCCACTTTTCATCAGGATAAGGCAACTCACATTTCTGACCATATTCAGGAATGGAGACGGAGAAAGAGGCTCATTAAAGCTGAAATCCCTCCGGAGTACTGTCTCGAATGGTTTTTGAAATCTTTGCAACCTGAGATCTCCAAGGATGTCACCATGTCTGGAGTCTATTCTGAGGAGCAAGCCATTTTAGGGCCCAACAATTAGAATTGATCTACTCTCAGTCTGGGATTCTACAAAAATACTTGCCAGATGCTCTTGGGTCTAAGGTTGACATAGCTAAGTTGAAGCCAGGTCCCCATGTGGATGGTATTGTTGGGTCGGTAGACACGAATGTAGTGAACTTGTTGAACCAATTGCAGCAGTTGTCTTTACAAACTGCTTCTAACAACCAAGTCACATCGTCTAACCCACCGGCTTCCCAAACCTCTTCTATTAATGTCGTCCAATCTGAAAACCCCAAAGGAAATCAAAATTCCAATGGGAAAAAGAAAGGACGAGGTAAGAAAAGGAACCAGGATGGGAAGGCTGACGCAAATAAATCTGGCAATAATGCTGGTGGTGGTAGAAATGAGTCTAGAAAGAAAGTCAAGTTTCCATGCAAGTTGTGCAGTGGAGACCATTTAACTCATCTTTGCCCCAAGATTGAAGACGCTCAGTAACTGTTAGGGTAGCAAGGGACTTCTAGTTCTCAGGCTGTGTTAACCAACCCTTTTCCCCAAGGGCAACAAATGCTTGCTGGCGTGAGTTCAAATCTTGGTACCTCCGCAGGGGGCAACCAAGAAGGGGACAAGTCATCAAATGTTTTCATGATGGGTTCTCATGCTAATGTGGCCACACGATCACGCGATTATGGTGAAGGTGAAACTTCCAAGGGTAAGTCAGTTCCCGAAACTAACAAACCACTTCATATTGAGCGACCTTCTGTTGAGACTATACCACGGGTACCAAAAGGTTCCGCTAAACGCGCGAATATCAACCCTAATATTAGGGTAGCCTAGAATTACTCCATTGTTGAGGATCTGGCTCAGAGTCCATTTGCTATGTCCACTTTAGAGGTTCTCCAGTCATGTCTTGCTCAAAGAAGTGCCTTGCTATCGACAATGGGGGCAGTGGATCCAAGTAATTCCTTAGCTCTCACTTTCTATATGAATAATGTCAAAAAAAGACTCCCTCATCACATGGCTTTCCAGATAAAGTCTACCGACCAAAAAATGAATATTTTTCGGACGGTTATAGATAAGGGAACTTCCACGTGTGTCATGTCTATGTCATGATGGAAGGCCATTGGATCACCGTCGGTTGTTCCTTCACCCACCCTCCTGATAGCGTTTAATGGTCATTCTCATAGGCCATACAGGATTATCCCAGCCTTTCCTATATGTGTTGGAGGGAAGGTCGTTAATATTGAAGTAGAAGTCATAGATGCTAACCTAGACTATAATCTCCTAAATGGACGTCATTGTTTAGACTCTATTTCATGTCGTTTGCTTTTCTCATGAAGGGAAAATCGTTAAGGTTGATCAATTGGATTATTCTCCAGTCGATCCTCACGCAACCTCGGACTCTACTATTCCCTTAGTGGATAAACCTCGTCCGCCTACTGAGAATTTAGGAGTCGGGATCTACTCTTCATTAATTGGTACGTTTGATCTTCCCCCTCCTACGGCTAGAATAGATACAATTTCATCCTCCAGGGACCCTTTAGGGAGAGAGTTTTTTCAAACTCCTTATTCTTCGGATCCTGGAACCTTAGCTTCATTTGTGACCACATCAGATGACGATAAGGCAGGTGGAATAGAATCTCTTATGTCTGTAGTAGAACCTAGATGTGAATCTATCGATAGCTCTGCAGATAACCATTCTACTCCTTCCTCTGGGAAATAAATAGATGGTGATGTGGCTCATTCTCGGACCCTTGATTCACTTATGCATCGGATTGCTCAGATATTGTTTTTCCATCGGACGAAGCGATATTCGAAGTAATGACGGCTGTAGATCGACCTTTGGAAGATTTACATCGTCTGTCACACTTTTATTCCCCTGTGCATGAAGTCGAATCCTGGTCCTCCAGTCTGACTAGTGATGTTTATACGGTCCCTTTGGATCCAACGCAATTATTTTCCGAAGGAAGTATATTGATTGGTTCGATCATAGTAGCTATAAACATCCCTAGGAGCAAGTTGGCGGAGCCCCCTGACAGGCTCTACCTCAGGAAGTACTTTGCTTAGTTTTGGCCAAGCAATGGCTTCTTTGTGCATTTTGTATATTTGTACATATATCATCGTGAGTTTTTGATATTAACACTTTTTGATCTGCTGTGGCAGGTGTTGATGGATGACTTGGTTTATTTTGGGTTCGCCGATGGTGCTAGTCGGCACACTCGTAATCTCGCTTCTGCAGTTTGGGTACTCTATTATCCAACAGGTCAATTGATGGTATCAAGAGGCGTATGCATTGGTCCTACTTCAAATAATATGGCTGAGTATACCGCCGTTATTAATTTACTATCCGAGGCAATTTCTCACGAGATCGACTCATTGGTAGTTTATCTTGATTCTCATTTGATAGTGTCACAATTGAACAACATTTATTGGGTAAGGGATCCATGTTTATATCGCCAGTATTTAAAGTTGAGGTTGTTGCAAAGATCATTTGTTTATATTAATTAATTTGCACATTCCAAGATCTCATAATTGGTTAGTTGATTCTATCGCTAATCAAGCATTAGACTAGCACATCAATCATTCATCACAATAAAGTCAAGCATCAAAAAGTCGAACTGTATATATATATATATATATATATATATATATATATATATATATATATATATATAATATATATATATATATATATATATATATATATATATATATATATATATATATATATATATATAGATATATCATAAAGCATCTCAAGTGTACATATGTTGTCCAAAAATATACAAAATCGGGACTCAAATGCCCATAATCATGTCTGGCATATCTAATGCCCCAACTCAGGATGAGCGGCCAAGTAGGTAACTATCGCATTGGCCACATGCTGAAAAGTCCGAACCCAGTCACGTGGCATGCCAACCACATGACGCTGCATATCCTCAGGAAGATCCTCTATGGCAGCCATCAGTACTCGGCAGCTTATTCTCACCAAGTGTCGCTGGACGTTATTTAGAGTTCGTTTTGTATTAGCAGCCGCCTCTTCGGCTCCTCAGCCGCGCCGTCCATGCTGCGGGAACCCATCTGGTCGTACCGGCCCAATATCTGGAACATGATCATCATATTAGTCATTTGAATCCCATCAAAAATATTTTTCAAAATGCATCATTATATTTGAAAAATCCAAAAAATCATAAAATCAAAAATTCTTACCAATTTCGCCCCATGCTGCATTCGGTGGTAATACTAGATCAGGATCTCCTCGGAAATCCAGCCCAGCATAGGGGTAGTCATCTACGGCGATGATCTGCTGATCCCACCAGGTGAAGAAGTCATCATCAAAGGCAGTCCTTGGGACCTCCCCTCCCTCCAGACATTTCATCAGATCATCCCACCGGCCCATGCGTGGATCTCGTGGGGTGCTGATGGAAACTGCTACCCTGGGGCGGAGTGCGGGAACCTTCTCGAAAAATAAAGTACACAGGATAGTCCCATATCCAAATTTTTTGGTCTATCCCCTCTTGATAGAAGTGAGTTGGCTCTTCATGTTGGCCAGAAGAGGAGTACACCAGTCGAAGGCAGTAGTGAGACAGTCAACTGCCACACTCATGTTTAGCCATGACGCCTGATGCAGAGACGACGATCTATTCACTCGAGCTATGGTGAATAGGATTATCCTCAGTGATAAACTCGCCAAATGCATGATATAAATCTGGCTCCCAACCTTCTTGGGATGTCTCGGGAAATATATCTGTACGTAGTCCTCTATTGTGAGACTGCTCCGTATCCTGCCCCTAGAATGTACTACCTCTCCCCTTCGGGAAAGGCCCCCACCGCTGCGTGCTCTCTTTCACGCCAAGTGACCGGCATTCTAAGAAAAAATGATTTGCAACCGTTAGTTTTTGTTTAAAATTGTTCACGGCGTATACGCAGGTCCCTGTGCACATAGTCGCATATAGGGCCCGCGTGTACGCGGGTTTCATATTACCAACCCACGTATACGCCGCGGTGAAATTTTGGGCAAAAAATTCAATGGTGAAATATTAATTAAAAATCTTAAAACCAGTCACAATCAATTGCAAGCTAAGTATAAGAGTTACCTGGAGGTTTTTGATGAATTTGAACGGTTGAATTTAGTATACGAGAAGTTTGCTCCTTTTGCTCCAAATCTTTGCTCTCAAACTCAAATGGTAAAAATGGTGAGTCCAAAATCCCTTTTATAAGTTTTGGAAATGTAAAAAATTTTCAAAATTTTATTTTGTTTGGCCTCATGTGACTTTTAACTTGGGAGCTTGGAATGTTGAGAATGGTTTGTTTTTCAGGACATTTTGGACGTCTTTTCGACAGTTTCGAGACAGTTCCATGACTGCTGAACCATCATGGCAGGTATCGTTTTATCACTGGCATATAGGTTAGCGACACCATTTTTCCGTTGCGTTATGCATACTAGCCTTCATTTTCCAATACATTTTCCATAGGGTCGACCCCATCATGTTATGGTTTGTAAGCCATCTTCACTCGCCGATTCTTGAAATCATGACACGATGGTAGAGCCATCCTTTACATGGGCATCATAGTTAGCACCTCACTGACATTTGTCGCCCATGCTGCTCAGATTTGAGTAGGCTCAGGAGTCTGTTGTAGTCCCGCCATGACTTATGCATTGAAGACTCATTCCTCTTAGATTCTTCACTTTGTTCTAGCCTTATACCCTAGAGGCTCCTTTGTGTTGAGTTGTACTACTGCATTGCATGTTGACCACTTGCACCTTTTGGCTAGAGCCAGCTTCACTTGGACTCGTGTTTAAGCCAAGTTTTGACCATGACGACTGCAAAATCAACCTTGCATACCTTTGACTTCTGCAACTTGACACACCTTGACCCATAGAAGGAACGCACCTTTGAGTGTCACTGACCAGTTTTCACCTCCCTGCATTGAGCATAGGAATGTTCCATTCCCAGGAACTAGATCATCTGTTTCACCGACACTCGTTCTTTCCACTGTACCATAGAATTATTTTGTTTATCTTTCAAGCTTAACAGAAAAAGACAAAAAATTAAATATTCCAAAAAAGAGTGGGAACGGGACAGTATTTCCATTTATTGTTGGCAGCTAGAGCAATCATGTCACCATTGAACAAAGCACTCAAAACAAAGTCTCCTCCATTTGGGCGGGATTTAGTTTGACTTAGGTACGCGTCAACCTTGTTATTGAGTCAATTCTCCCCCAATTGGTTATCTCTTCCAATCATATGGAGGGTTCGTTCGTGCCTCCTACATGACGAACTTATACAGAGTCATCATATGCTGCCACATAGTCACATTGAGTCGTGCTTTTGTTCAAGGGAAGTTAGCCTGAGTCGGCCTCTCTACAATGTCTCTTGACTCATTTTTCAATCGGCCATCCCTGGTTGTTAGTATTATGTCTATCATCACATCAGCTATATTGGTCCTTTACTTGTGATGGTTTGAGAAGGTCTCCATTGACTTCTTGCTGGCGGATCTTGTCCTTATCGATGACGACATCTTGCTCTGAGGACAGGCCTAGAGCTGCACCCCGGCCCTATTTTCATTATTGATAGGTCACCTTGTGCTTAACATCGATCAGTATCATGGGCCTTTGACTGAGTGGTTTCCCTTGTGTTCGACATCAAATTACATTATCACACATTAGGATTCATGCAGTACCTTGGTTTCCATTTGACCCTATTGATGGATACCTCGCCTCTGTGTCAGCTTTCATTATTGGTTGGTTCAGAGGGTTTCTGTCGTGCGCTAGCCACATCTTATGTATGCCGAAAACATACTTCGATTGGGTTACTACATCTCTTTCATCCGATTCCTTCCACATTATTGGCCTACGGGTTACACTCATGCTAGATTGATGAAGGATACCTTAATGCCTTCCTTCTAGCAGATCTTTCCCTATCAACTCCGACTCATTGCTGTGGGGCAAAAATGTAGAGTCCATTTGGTAGTACCTTGGGGTTTGTAGTCATTAGTGGCAGATCCTTCACTATCGACAGTGGGAAACCATCATTGTCTCCTGATCGATAGATTCTTACAGGTGTTCGACTCTAGCTCATCTATTCACACTTGTTGGATTGCACTGGGTACCTTGACGCTCATTATCATTATCGGTGAGTAGTCTCACGTTTGTTAACAATATACATCAATGATCAGTAATCAAACGATTTCTCACATGGTCGAATTTAGATCATTTATTCCCATGGTGTAGAAATGTACCACGACAGTCAGTGAAGACCTCAGGTTGTATCAGCATTCATTGGTTCACTTGACAGTTGCTCCTGTTGCTACTAGTTCATACCACTCCACCTTATATGTTACAGTCAGTCATGGCGACATTCTATATGCTGGCACCTGAGTTTGCAATGTAGTACCATCCTTTTCCATCATGTTCAGTCGGTACCTTTTGGGATCAGTCTTTGATATCAGTGATTCGTTGCATTTTTCAGCATCATTGACAGTCTTATATGTGATATTCAAACATGTAATTGTTCGATCATGATCAGATGATCCATTATGTATTTTCCAATCATTTATACTTGTATACTTAGTGGATCCACTTGTACTTGATATGCATACATGCTTTGCTTTCTCTGCGCATGGGTATGCCTGCCTCAGATAGTTTTTCTTTCTTATCTCCTTTTGTGGCTTGGCAAACTAAATTATGGTGATGTCCTCCTCGGTTTTTGACAGATTTACTTTCCATGTACTTGCTTAATACATTTCAGCCATCATGTACCCCTTCTGACCTCATGTATTAGGGGGCATCTGTTATAGCTCCAAATCTCACTCTTATGGTTTGTGATGCTACACTCATGGCCTAGGGCAACCCCTCCTTCCAGACTTGGTCCAAAATTTTAAAAACAGTGTTCTATCCCTTATACGCGACATTGCCCTGATTTAAAAGCGTGTATACACGGGTAGGCATATACCCAACCCGCATATATGTATTAAAACACTTAAAAAATATAAAACTCCTTAATTTCGGGCAGAGATCGTGGGTTTTACCTGCTGATCACCTGTTAGTGCCCGTGGCCTAACTGTTCCCAACCAACTCCCAACTAAAAAACTACTTTGGGAGAGGTATAAAAAGACCTCAAAGGGAAGGCCTAAGGGAGGAGAGAAGAGAGAGAAAAGTTATTATACTGAGATTTTTCCCCTGACAAGGTCTGAAGACCCTTGTGCCTTCTACACTTCCCCCATTTGTACAGGAAACCCTTGTTTCCTTGTGTGTTGATGTTCATCCACTACTTATGACATCATGGAGTAAGTCATGGAAGGAGTTTGCTAAAGGCTTGAAGCTGGACGGATCCGGAAGGAAGCTTTGCTTGGAGCCTGCGAAAGGTGACTCGGGTGAAATCATTCCTTTTCTGCATTTTATTTGTCTATAATAAAAGAAACACATCTTGGTTCCTAATATAAATCCTCTTTATGTTTATGATATTCATGTTGGAATTCATATGTGAATGGTTGTTTAAAGTTCATAACTAACTACCTTTCTTTATAACATGAAGATGGTTTCTTTATAATTGTTTGTCCATATATTGTTGTGTTCTTTGGAATTGGTTGTTTTGCAGGACAAAGGAGCAAAAGGAATTTGAAGAAGGGTTTGGACCCTAAAGGACCTTCTCAAATGTAGGACCTAAGGTACGCCCCCCTCTTATTATAGAATTTGTTTATAATAGCATAATGGTTGTGTGAATGTGTGTTTCTCTATATAGACAACTTTTAGTTTGCTAGGGTTTCAACCCAAAATCCCTAGGGGAACATTTCCCTCAACAACAAGCCTGTGTGGGCATAAGAAGACTGTTGTGTGGTTGAGTTACGAGAAGAAACTGAAGAAAAGGTGGTGAGAATGTGTGGGGAGGAGTGCTCATTACCTTTTGGCTATTTTTGGTTATAAGTGTTGAGCTGGCAAGGTGTACGTTGCCCAGATTAGGACCGTTGGTCCCCACCTGCTTGGTCATCATGACCCCCCTTGTAATCATCCCTTTATTACTGCATCAGAGTTAACTCTTCCTCCCACTACCTATCCTTTGCATATTTTGCTTGAGTTGACTGTGTGCACATGTGGGTGATATCTCAGTTAAGTGAAGTTAACTAAATGAAGGTGGCCAAGTTAACTGGCCACCTTTCCCTCTTTCAATTTCAACCATCTTGTTGCTTTTTTATGATTCCTAATTACACAAATGAAGATAGAGGAGTGACTTAGCTAGTTACCTGTAATCCAAGTGTATTTGCTGCCATCAACTGTGAGGTGTTGTGGCTTTCTCTGTTGCATGCCTTCATTTTCCTTCATGCATGTTGTCTCTACTTGTTGATGTGTTGTTGTATGTTTTTGCAGTTTCTTTTTTTAGAGCTAAGCTGCATGTGCCTTTTCAACCTTCTGATGTGATGTCCCTTGCTATTGTTGCTGGACTTCTATGGGATCAGCTTCTACAGGAACTCCTGTAGCTGCTTCTCCCCTTGAAACTTCAGCTATTTCCCTATGCTTAGAGCTCGAGAATGATACCAGAGGTGGAGATGAATGATGGAGGGATAGTAGGTAAGCTTCAGGTAAATTTAATGGTGCCTTCTCCTCTTATTTTTGTTTTTTTTCAAAACTGAAAAACTATTTTTCTGTGTTTTTTCTTGCAAAGGAAAAAAATAATAATGATGCTTGGAGTTTGATGCAGGCTTGGAAATGATGGCAAGGAGGTTTGAAGATGGTAAGAGGGATTATATGTTCCTCATGAAGCTTTTCTTGTCCCTCAAACTGCCTCTTGTAGACACGTTTGGCTCTTTGTAATTCCTACACGAGCCTCCTGTAGAAAAAATAGAGCCTCTTGTAGAAAACACAGTTTCGGAAGAAGAGGTACAATTGGGTGAAAGAGATGCCAAAAATGATGGAGGAAGCTATGTTGAAGATGATATGGATGCTGGTATGAATGTCAACGCCCCCTTCACACCTTCTTCTGCTCCCTGTAGTCCTCTTGCAAACCTGCAATGCAATAAAAGTTCATTTTTTCTTTCTCTTGTTTTTTTCTTAAAACAACTAGGGCGCATCAGAGAGGTTTTCACCTTAATTGCCTGCCCTGGGCACCTCCAAGGGAGGTTTTCACCAGGGATATTATTTTTCCCCCCTTTTTTTTTACATCACTGGGCTGCCTCAGAAGAGGTTTTCAACCCAATGATGGGACTCAAGCGCCTCATGGAGGTTTTCACTTGAGTCCTTATTTTTTCTCTTTTTTCTTCAATGAGTGGGTGAAGTGGAAGCTAAGACATGCTCCACCACCATTACTGTTTTATTCAAATCTTCAATAAACTCTCGCTTACAGAAGGGTTTCTTGTAGACTTTCAACCAATGTCCATTGACAAGCATGGGGATGGCTTCATCATCAATGGTTCTGATCAAAACTGAACCATTGTCATTGCATTTCTCCACAGCGTAGGGTCCCAACCATATTGTCTTCAGCTTGCCTTTGAAATCCTTGTATCTTGAATCATAGAGTAGTGCCTAATCTCCCTCTTGGAATTGCATCTCCCTGATATTTCTGTCATGCCATATCTTTCTCTGAAGCTGAACTACCTCTGTATGGAGAAGGGCTTGCAATCTGTATTCATCCAATCCACTGAGTTGAAGTAATCTCTCCTTATGTTCATGGCTGAGGTCTAGGTCTAGCTAAGCTGCCATCCTTAGGGTATTGAATTCAAACTCTATTGATAGCAAAGCCTTCTTCCCATAGACTAGTTCATAGGGTGTGAACCCCGTGGTGGTCTTCCATGTTGTGTTGTAGGCCCAAGTGGCCTCAACTAATCTGTCCACCCAGTCGTTTCTACTGTTGCTCAATACCTTGGTTAGGATCCCTTCCAATGCTCTGTTAGTGACCTTCGCTTACCCATTGGCTTGTGGATAGTAAGGGGAGGAAGTCCTGTGCTTGATCTTATGATGTGTGAGCAGGTCTTCAATCAGGTTGGAAGTGAACTGAATGCCTTGGTCTGTGACCAACTCTCTCGGATACCCGAAATTGTAGAATATGTTTTCCCTCAAAAACTCGGCTACTTTTTCCTCTGTTGCTGCTTTGATTGCTTTTGTCTCCACCCACTTTGTCAGGTAGTCAGTGCACACAATGATGTACTATTTCTGCTTTGAAGGGGAGTTCATAAGCCCCACAACTTCCCAAATGGCTCAAATATCACTTGAGGTTGCATGGGCATTTCATCCTTTAGAGTGGGTTTCCCCATCCTCTAACACCAATCACACTGGCTCATGTATCTCCTCACATCCTAATGAAGAGTGGGCCAGTAGTAGCCTACTTGCAGTATCTTGAAGGCGGTTCTTTTTGCTGCAAAATCACCTCCACAAGGCCCGTCATGACAGGTCAAGAGGATGTTAAGGACTTCCTCTTCCTTGAAACATCTACCCAAGATCCGATCTGGGCCAATTTTGAAGAGATTGCCTCCAATCCAGGTGAAAGGGGCACTTTTCCTTACTATGTTTCTCTTCTCTTTTGAGGATAGGTGTGGTGGGAACTGTGTTGAAACCAAGTAGTTTGCTATATCAGCAAACCATGGAGAGAGTATTGATATAGCAAATAGGTGTTCATCTAGTATTTGGTCATCCACCATTCCTTCTTCACCAGCAGGCAAATTTACTCTAGACAAAAAGTCAGCAACAACATTCTCTTTACCAGGCTTATCAATAATGGTCAGATCAAACTGCTATAGTAAAAGCAACCATCTAATAATGTGAGCATTTACATCTGGTTTGTTCATTAACTATCTAATTGTAGCATGATCAGTGGGCAGAAATGTTTGGTAGCCTGTGATATAATGTCTAAATTTGTTTAAGGAATGCAGACATCTAAGAGTTCCTTCTTGGTAACTGTATAGTTTAACTCTGTCTATGACAAGTTTTTGCTTATAAAGTATATGGCATAAGGTAACATTTCCTCAATTTGTCCTCAGGCTGCTCCTATTGCTTTGTTCAAGGCATCTGTGTGAATGTGAAAGGGTAGGGCCCAGTTTGGGCCTCTGAGAATTGGGGTAATCAATAGCTTGCTCTTCAAGGTATCTAGGGCTTCTTAACAGTTTTCCGACCATATGAACTCAACATCTTTGTCTAGGAGGCCAAACAAAGGAGAGGCTAACTTGCTAAAGTCTTTAATGAATCTCCTGTAATATCCAGCTAAGCCTTGGAAGCTTTTGACATCTCTCACCTTTTGAGGAGGTGGGACCCTTTCGATGACGGCAATTTTGTTGGGGTCCACTTGCAGTCCTTGTTGATATATTGCATGACCTAGCACAGTCCCTTCAGTCATCAAAAATTCACATTTTTTTGGACTGAGGGACAGGTTCATCTCAATACACTTATCTACAACTTTTCCTAGGTTAGATAAAGCTTCCTAAAAGTCAAAGCCATAAGGAGTAAAATCATCCATGTATATTTATACTGCATCATGAACCAGTTCAAAAAATATACTCAATACCGCTCTTTGGAAAGTGGGTGGAGCATTGTACAAACCAAAAGGAAGGACCCAGTATGCAAAGGTACCCCATGGACAAGTGAAAGTGGTCTTATCTTGGTCTTCTAGGCTGATTTGAATCTAATTGTACCCGCTAAACCCATCTAGGAAGGAGAAAAACTTTTTCCCTGCCATATCGTCTAATACTTTATCTATGAAAGGTAAAGGAAAGAGGTCATTTTTAGTGGCTTTGTTCAATTCCCGATACTCAACATAAATTCTCCACTTACCATTTTTCCTTGGCACTAGCACCAAAGGAGAGACCCATTCACTGTTAGAGATGGGATAGATGAATCCTGCATCAAGCAATTTCTGCAGTTCTTACTTAACAATATCTTTAAGTGTTGGGTTCATCCTCCTTTGAGGCTGCCTCACTGGCTTGCAATCATCCTTGATGTATATATGATGAGTACATACTAAAGGGTGCACTTCCTTCATCTCCTTATAACTCCAAGCGAAGGCATCTAGATGTTTCCTCAGTATGTTGCATAGCTCCTTCTCCTGGGAAGTAGATAGGGATGGATTGATTTTCAATGTTCTTTCTGGGCCGAACTCTATATTTTTAACACAGAGAGAAGTGGGGTTGGCCACACAGAGATCAGTTGAGGGGTTGTTTTAGGTTTCTCTTACTATGTCTTCTAATGGTGATACACTGGGAGGTGGATTCTGAATCAAATTTTCAATCATATCATCCTCATCTTGCGGTTTCCCCCCATGGCAATTTATAATGTACAAAGTGGTGTAGAATAAACTCCATCCTCATTCTCCTCCTCCAATTAGAGAGGTATATCATGTTCTAGCAAGGGTTGGGTAGGAGGATATAGGATTAACTGATTGGACATGTGCCCATTCTTTATGGTCATGTTCCCAGCTCGGTAGCTGATGTAGGCATTGGTTGTAGCCAACCAGGATCTTCCTAGAATAAGAGGATACCCAGTCAGCTTTGCCTTTGGATGGAGAACTAAGAAATCAACAATGCACTCCCAAGAATCAATGGAGACCATCACATCTTCCACAATCCCCTCAGGGGTCACTATGGAGCGGTCTGCTAGCTGCAGCACTATCGTGGTCTTCCTCAAATGGCCTTGGAGGTTAATTTTGAGCATTGTGTCCTTTGTCATCACATTAATGGCAGCTCCCATATCAATCAAGGTATGTGGGACCATTGTGTCATTGATGTGGACATCAACTAATAGGCTTCTAGGGTTGAGATATTTTGGACAGATTATCTGCCCCAACATTAGTTCGGACAGTTGTCCTATAACATTGATGGTTAGGGCATCTCTCTTGTGCCTTCCTGGATGCCTAAAGCACTTCTCCTTGATCAACCTATTGTAGATAGGCACATCTTTTATGGATTGGAGAAGTGGTATCTTCACATATAAATGTTTCAATTCTCCCAGGAGTTCAGTCTCTTTTGGGGTAGGCTAGATTGTCATGGATAGTCTCTCAGGAAAGGGTGGATTTACTTTAGGTTCGCTTTCCTGTTTATTTTCCTCAACCTCCCTGGGTGGAGGCTAGCTATCTAGGAAACTTTCCCAGATCGAAATTTAATTTCTTGAATCTCCACAACATAAGTTGGGCATGATGGTTCCCCATTATACACTTGCTGATCTTGTCTGTTGTTCAGGTTCAGATTTGGTTGGGTAGGCATTTGGGGTTGCCTTGGTGGAGCAGAAGGTAACGGTTGTGGTTGGGTAGGTGGTGGAGGTAGAAGAGTAGAAAGAGAGTTGTATTGGGGCCCCCACCCATGATGAGATGCATTCCACTGAGGTTGCGGTTGAGCATAGGATTGAAATGAATGGGTGGCTGGTTGGGCATGATATTGAGATGTGAAGGACCAAGGAGGAGGCGTGGACTAGGAAGGATGAGTGGGGGGGCCAAGAAGGTATGGAGGTGACTTGGTTAGGGTTGTAGCATGCCTGAGATGTCCCTTGCATCCCCTGCTGGTATGGTCTAAGTCCATGCAGCCTCCTTTGGTTTATGTAATAGATCTATTCAGTGACTCCTTCGGCCGCTTGGTGTACAGCTTTAAGTCCGGGCAAGGAAGGGCACATATCTGTCGAATGATCTTCTTCACAGACTGAACAAACCTCTATAGAGTTCAATGGGCATTCATTCCTAGGATGCCTCTTGATGCATCTAGGGCAAAAAATGGCCAAATCTCTCTCTTCTTCCTCTTTTTTTCTTTTGATATGTAAGGTATTCATTTGCATGGAAAGAGTTTTCTGCATATCACTCTTGAAGTCTTCCAGCATGTTTCCAATTTCACCTTTAATGGATGAATTGGAAGAAGAGGTACTTGCTATGGGTTGACTCCCCCTACCTTTCTTTTTGGCTGCTCTAGAATGGTTTCTAAAAACAATGTTTATGTCCTCATAGGATAGTTGGTAGATCTCTCCCCCAGCCAGTAGTTGGAGGGTGTCTAAAAGGTCTTCCCGAATTCCCCTGAGCAGGACCTGTTAACACCCAGGTTGTTCCATATGACTCCCAAGGGAATACGGCCAGGGTAACCACTAACCAAGCTTTGGAGTATAGGTCCTAGCCTACCTATAATCAGAGAGGGCTCTCTAAGTTTTAGCTCTGTTTTGTGAAAGATGCTAGTCCATTGGGCATATGGAGTCAAAAATCTGAGACAGTCCTGGTGCCTGTGATGGAGAAATTTTTCCTGCAAGACTAGATGGCTATTCTTAATATAAATTCTGATTAGTGAGTGAAATAGTGGGAAATGGAATTACGGACAGTGTGATAACAATTTGAACAACAATTTCTACTTAGTAGCATACATGAATTACTAAATAGTAACTGTGAAATATTCAGGGTTTATTGGAGCAGTTAAGAATTCCAATTTAAACAGCTGAAGTCATAGAAAACATTTATAGTAAAGACAGATTGAGATCAGGGTGTCTCCATGGACAAATCCTGAGTTATTCTTTTTCTTTCTTCCTAGATTTAGAACAACATATGAGAGATGTGAGTTAAACAAATAATAAAACATTAACAGAGATAGAGAACACTTATTATATTAAGCCATAGTGCTAGGATCCTGCAGCATTCAATGGTTCCAAGACAGCATGCATCAGTAAGACCCAATTCCTGTAAACTCCAAGCTTTGTTTATATCATTCTTCCAGAAATTACAGCCGAGTTCTCCTTTTTAACAAGAAACAACAACAACCACTGCAAGCTTATGCAAGGGGGAATATATACAATCGGTTTTTACAAAAATATCTGAACCGCTGAGTCACTTGATAATTTAAATACGCTCACCAACTTTACAAAATAGCAGATAAGGAAGTTATTGCTGCCCTAAATATAAGATAAATAGTCTTTAATTCTGTCAGAAATCTTCTTGATCTTTGGAGGCCACTGAGTCGGTTGAGCGTTCTGCATTAATGCTGAATGACGTGTCTTTATGCTTTGTCATGCTGTAGCTTTCTCGGCCCTATTACTTGTAGCTGTCAGTGTTGCTTTTAGTGGCCGAATCTTCCTGCTGAGTTGGCTCATTCCACTCTTCTCCAGTCATAATGTATGCATCAGATTTTATGAACATGATGACTTATGTTTTTTGATGAAAAAACTTTGATGAAAGCCTCCTGTTTACAGCAACAACTGTATCATTCTGGTCCACCACTCCTGTGTAGGAAATTGATGTCCCAAAATTGCATCTAAGGTTTCATATGCCTCTGCGTATTTGTAGAAGTTTGGAGGCACTTCAAACAAATGTCTGATCTCATTCATAATAAAAAATAAGTTCTCTACTTTGTCATAGAGACTTTGCCCAGATGCTGGCCCTGTTACCTCTGAAGTACTTGGTCCTTGAGTGATCTAATTGGTGGCAAATGTGTTCACCCTTTTTGCATAATTCTCATGTGATAGTAGTCTCTCTGTGCTGTTCAGCAAGCCAGGAAGACCTCTGCCCTGTAATGCTGCAAACTTATCCATGAATCTGTTGACTTCTGTTTGCATGTCCTGGCTTCTTCTATCCAATGTTTGTACCAGGATTTTCAATGTGAGAACCCTCTTTATCAGCTGGATGGTTTCAGCTCTGTTGGAGATTCCTATTGCTGCCAGTTGAGGACCTGTGCGGTTATTAAGAACGTTGATCATTCTGTTGGCTATCTCAGGCATACTGCCTAGAGATGCCCTTGCTCTATGGACTTCCTTCTGTGCTTTGCCTATGAGCTCCATTTGCTCATGGATAGTCTCAATATACTACCACTGATCTGTTATTGATTGGCCAATGTTGGCCCACAAAACTGTCTTGACCTCAGCCACCACTTTGTCAAGGGTGAGCTCTTTCTCCAGCTCCTTTATCTTCTCTTTGAGAGCTTTTATTTCTCTCCCTTTTTCAGCTACATTCTGCTTGGATTTGTCATACTTTTCATTAAGCTTAGCTAAATTCTCCTTGGCTCCATTCAGCTCTGTCATCTGGGTTTCTAGGACCTTGATTTCACTCATCAATTTCTGCATATCAAGGCTCGGAGCCTGCTCTGAGGTTGGTGCTAGTGCTGATGTTGATGTTGATGGAGCTGTCTGCTCTGTGGGAGGAGCAGTAGTCTATGGGGGCTCCTCAAGGTTTATGATCTCTGGAGGGGGCTGAGAAGTTTGACCTCCTTCTTT
>APFE031556073.1:0-37945 GCA_000404065.3 Pinus taeda
TCTTCTTACCTCCACCAGTATATGGACCAATATTGTTGTTGCAAAATATATCACCCCGCTTAGGCCATTGGAGTGGCTGAGACAACCTAGCTGGAACAAAACAGGGATATCTAATATATGGAAAGCAGTTTTGAATGCACTTCCCCTTATATGGGATGGACATACTTGGAGAATATCTGATGGGGCTTCTATCCAAATTGGCCAAGACCCTTGGATAGGATGCGGTAATGCACATCAGCTCCCCCTGGACTTACTACAGATCCTCTTTGAGAAAGGAATCATGCAAGTTAATCATGCAGTGGACCAAAAGCAATCATCCTTTCTCCATCAAGCTTAGAAGACAACCCGTAGCCTACTCCTCCCTTCATAATGGCATCAAGCATGGCATTCCTACACTTCTGCCCTACATCAAACTCATAGAAGGGGAGGATGAGACAATATGGGCCATAGCTAAGAGTGGTTGGTACTCCCCTAAAGAGGGGTACCTTCTACTGGCTAGCAACCACAAGCCAAAAATCATCGAACCATGGTGGAAAGGCAAGTGGAAACTGAAAGAACCTCCCCGAACAAGACTACTCCTATGGTCAATCCTAAAAAACAAGGTGCCGACTAGGGAAAGCTTGAATAAGAGAGGTCAATATGGACCATTTTGGTGTTGATTCCGCAAAAACAATCCTGAATCTCTGGATCATATTTTTCTGTCATGTTCAGTCACTATCAGCCTATGGACCTCCACTCTTACCCACCTTCACTTGCCTATCATCTGGGGGGGTCTGACTACCAAGGAAGCTTTGGAAAATTGGTGGGCATCTTCTACATCGGCCAAAACCAGAAACCTCTCCCTCCTATTCTGTTGGGAAATATGGATTGCCAGAAATCGCTAAATCTTCTATGACACCGCCCGTCATTGGACTTCCATCTCAGCCAGAATTATAGCCGATTTTAACTCTCTCCCTGAGGAATTGACCACCACACCTCCCAGGAACATCATTCTTGAATCCATAGATCATTCAAAACCCTAGGCATATTTTTATGGCTCTGCTCAAGATACAGGATGTGGTGGTGGGGCTATACTACACATTTCGGCAAGCCACTATTATCATATTCAAATGGGACTTGGGATTGGCACCAATAACTTTGTTGAACTCTCCACGGCACACCACCTAATCAAATTTGCTATAGAGAAAGACTGTCATAATTTACAAATCTTTGGTGACTCCAAAATTGTTTGTGACTGGATAAACAAACCCGCAACCTACCACACATACACTTTGGGACATATATTGGAAGAAATTCATAGATGTATCTCACATTTTGGAAGTTTTGTTTGTCATCACATCTATAGGGAGCGAAACACCATCACAGAACAACTTTCCAAAATGGCAGCGATCAGGCCACGCAATGTCTGGTTGATACAGGAGCAGTGGGGAGTGGAACACTTCTAGTACTACCACCGGCCATATATGGACCATGCAGACTAGACTCAGTAGGGGCCTGAACATATGAAAAACAAGTCTCTTTTAATTTGTCTATTTTTAATTATGTATATACATAACATCTCATGTTTTTAGCAATACTCTTTGCATAGAGTATGTTTAAATTTTGACTCAATTATACCGTACTAATTAAAAGACTGTCTCCCTGCGTGGAGATCTTATTTTGGATATCATTTTTGGGATCTACATATTTTTTTAACTGGCACACAACCACACCTTATGCATATGCACTCGCATCTACAACATGTAATTTTCTTATATTAATGAAAATTATGATTTTTCCAAGGGGAAAAAATAATATATTAAAGTTAAAAATAAATTATCTAATGCAAAAAAAGAGTTTTAATGTGCTCAAGGATGGTCATAGGCCTTAATTTATGTTTTAAATTAGAGGCATGGGCCTTAATTTATGCCTAATTTAGAGGCCCATCACCTGCCCAATTTGAATCAGTGAAGCCTTGGAGCTTCACACCATCTATCCTCCTGCACCATAACCCATACTCAATTGTGCCTTTGAGGTATATGGGCATGCAATTTGATGCTTTCCAGTGAAGTTTGGTAGGATTCACCATAAACTGACTCAGCTAATTAATAACATGACATATGTGAGGCCTTGTGTTCCCCAGATACATCATGGACCCCACCAACTATCTATAAATGGTAACATCTACTACTTCTCCTGAAGAAGAAAACTCCTTCCTCTAGTTTCTATCTAGAAGAGTTTCCATAGGCTTGTTATCCTGCATGTGAAATCTCTGAAGTATTTTAGAGGAATATTTCCCTTGACTCACAAAAATATCTCCATCTCCCTACCATACCTCCAAACTAAGGACCTATTGCATCAAGCCTATGTCCTTCATCTTGAATTCTCTTGCAATGTCCTCCTTGCAAGGCTGGATCAACTTCTCATCCTTTGTAAGTATCAAGTCATCAACATACAATAGTAAGATAAGCAACTTTCCATCTACCACAATGTGATAGAGATTGGCATCTTCCTCACTTTTGGTGAAGTCCAATCCATCGATATATGCCTCAGTCTGAGTGTACCATGCTTGGGTCACCTATTTGAGACCATAAAGGGCTCTCCTGATTCTACACACATGTGTCTCCCTGTCAAATGTCTCAAACCGCTTAGGATGCTCTATGAAAATATCTTCCACAACCACTCTATTGAGGAAGGCAGTCTTCACATCCATCTAGTGGATATTCCACCCCATCTACGTAGCTAATGCTAAAATCATTCTAATTGAGGAATATCTTGCCACGGGGGAAAATGTTTCCTCACAATTAACTCCCTCTATCTGTGAGAATCCTTTGTCCAAAAATTTGGCCTTGTACTTCTCAATGCTCCCATCAACTGCATGCTTCACTTTGTAAATCCATTTGGAACCAAATAATGTCTTGTTCTATGGTCTCAGCATCACCTCCCATACACATTTCTTCGTGATGTAGTCATACTCCTCCACCATGGCATCAACCTACACTGGTTGAGAAACTACTTCCTAAAATAATGAAGGCTCTAACTCAATGAGTTCTGTCATGAGCGCCATATACCCAGTCATGCTCTTGTGCATCTTGCACAAATTCGTCATCCTCTCTAGTTCTCTTCCTCCGCTCTGTGGAATATTCTGGTTGAGTGGGTGTCTCCATTCAGTCTCCTCTCTTCTCCTCCATATGTGGTTTCTCCACAACATCGTAAAGCTCTGTTTGAGGCTCCTTATTTGGAGCTAGAAGGTCCTCCTTTGGTGGGATACTCATCTCTCACTCTAGAGAGAACCTCATAGCCTTCTCCTCATCAAATTTGAAATCTCTCCTCACCACTATCATCTTGACTGATGGAAAATACACCCAGTAACTTTGTAGTGTCTCTATTTATCCTACAAAGACTCTCATCTCAGTTGTAGGCTCCAATTTATTTCTACTATCCTTGAAGACATGAAAATGCACAGTAACTCCAAAAATTTGAAAATGGGATACATCTATATTTCTCCTAAAGAAAGCTTCTCTGGGTGTGATCATGCCAATTATTCTGTGAGAGATCCTATTCTGTAAATAAACTATGGCGTTGCATGCTTCTACTGTAGATTTAATGGCAACTCTTGATCATGTACTATGGCTCTTTCTACTCCCACTATGCTTTTGTTTTCCTTTCAACCACCCCATTTTGTTTTGGGTTATGAAGTGCTATCATTTTTGTTGTAATACCCTCTTTGGCAAAAAATTCCTTAAAGGTGTTGGATACAAATTATCCTCCATTATCACTTCTCAAGGATTTTAATTTTTTACCAGTATTATTTTCAACCAATGTTTTAAATTCAACAAATTTGGAAAAAGCTTCATCCTTTTTTCTCATGAAGAAGATCCAACATTTTCGAGAAAAGTCATCAACAAAAATCACGTAATACATGTGTTTTGTTGTAGAGGCTGTAGAAAATGGTCCACATACATTAGAGTGGACTCGCTCCAATATTTCTCCATCTTTGCTATCTCGGCTCTGGAAGGTGGATTTTAAATATTTCCTCAATGTGCATCCCTTGCAGACATCATATTGGTCAAGGGTGCATTTCGGAAGATCGGTGGTAATTTGTTGCATGATTTTAGAGGCTCCATGGTGTAACTCTCCCATGTGTCTATGCTAGAGTTCTCCAACATCTCGACTCTACACATCTTCTACCTTGCTACTCCATTCAGCACGAAAATCCACCTCATGTTTGCAGAGAGCTTTCACTCTGACTCCAATCTGTTTCACTTACCTTGTGGCTACATGCTTCAGAAAATATTTTGCCTTATTAAACACAAAATCGTAACCTTTGCCCTCCAATACAACTACAAAAAAAAAGTTCTTCTTCAACCTAGTATATACATAACATCTTTTCTAAGAACATGGGAGCCTGACTCTTTCTTAAATGTAACAGTACCAATTCCTTTGGTACTATATCTTCCATCACCTCCAAGTTCTATGTGCATCTAGAGATCATTCTCCTCTAGGCTATAAAATAATTTATTGAGTCTTGTCATATGGAACGAGGAACCCAAATCTAGGCACCACAAACTTCCCATTATAGTGCTTTCCATGCATTTAATCATGGTGAAGTCCAATTCAAACTGTGAGGTGAGAGCTTCTCCTCCTTCTCCTTATAAAGCCTTCTTGTTGGATTTCTTGTGCAAACACTTGGCTGCATAGTGTCCATATTCATGGCAGTGATTTTTTTTTATCTTGATAAGGTCATTCTTCTTGCCATTGTTCTAATTGGACTCATAATTTCATTGGGCCTTATTTCCCTTGGCCTTATTTTCCTTTCTTTCCAAGGGAAAATTTTCTTCCTCCTCAGCTTTGGATATCAAGCCATCTCTAGTGGTCCTTCGAATTTCTTCTTGCATCATATTGAACCAAAGTCTCTCCCAATTCGGTAATTTGTCGCTTCCATTTACAGAGTCCTGGTAGTTGTGCCAAGATTTTGGAAGGCCTAGGAGAGCTAGGATCACTAGCTCAAAAGATGGCACATTTTCTCCTTCTTCTCCAAGTTCATCTCGAATCTGAGTGAATCTCGAGAGGTAATGTGGAATGATTGCATTTTTCTTCATGCGAATGTTTCTAATCTTTTCCTTCCATGCCAATTTACGAGCATCACTTCTATTTTAGAGCCATTTAGTGAGGGTATTCCACATAGAAAATGGAGTTTCTTTTCCATGTAAATTAGAGATTATGTGAGCTCTCACACCCTCCAGGATGATCCTCCTGATTTTGCAGTATACTTCTTCCACTGGCCTAACTGTTGTGCATCTGATGCTGGTGGTTTTGCAATGTCATTTTGGGTGTATTCCAACACTCCATTATCATCGATTACAACTTCCATCCTGTCCTTCCAAACTATGAAATTTGAGGTTCCCTCCTGGGCATACTCCAATCTCAATTCATTTAAAGATATTTCTCACACGAAATAAAAACGACTTCACTGAATTTGGAAATAGAAACTGATGAAGGAGAAGGTCTATTGACTGGTTTCTATTATGTTTTTAGCCTCTGATTCAATGTAGAAATGACAAGATATTTTCTACTACTGATGAATTCAAACTGAATACAAGAGATGCAAATTTCTTCTACAACCCGCAAAATAGAGAATCATAAGATAAAAACAAATGAAATGACATGCAACCATCAAAATACAAGGAGTACAATGATTTTATAGGGGAACCCAAATGGGGAAAATCCCTCCACTTCTTTTCATTAATCAGATGAGATTGAAAAATTATTACAATGTATTGTTTCAACTTTGAAGCACACCCAACATTGTAAACATGGTCTTATAATGATTGACTATCTTTGGAAAACAAGTAGTCTATTCAAGCCCCCAAATTCCTCATATCTCCTTATGCAATTTATGAGAAATTTAGCTCGTAAATAATAGGGGAATTCCCTATTTCCTTGCGCAATTCCAAGGGAATTGACTACCTGCTAAATAATTACCAAGCCTGTACACTCAACTAGTATACAATTGATAATTACAAAGTGCCTTTTCCTCCACTCCATCTATGAAATTCGAATTACATGCATGTATGGGTTATTTTTTGTTGATTGGCTAGTTAAATGAGAGATCAATGAGTTAACAATAGTCATAAATACTCAACTAAACTTCAACTAACTCAACTAATGACTAGAGCTCAGTTAACCGAGTTCAACTAAAAATAACTGCACTAGATTGCTAAATTTTAGCAATCACAACATGCACAACTCTACTATAAGTCTAGAAACTCGATTTTGTTGATATAAATAAGTGACAAGGCCATGTCACTCAAGCTAACTGCAATCCAATTCATCCTGCTGATGTGGTGAATCAAATTTTTCCATTTGACTAAGGCACAATTCAAATGGAGGTTTTTCTTGCTACATTTCAAACACTCCATAGTTGCTACTCTAAAGAAATGATTTTGATTTATTTTGCAGATTCCTCCATAAGATATAGGAGGTTTCTGCAAGTACTCTCATTAACATACCAATTGAACCAACTAGAGGTCAAATCAGTTCTCTGAAATAAAAAGAGACACCAATAACAAATTACAAATTACTCTCCAAACTAAAACTTTTTATTCAGTTTAAAACAAGAGAGAGAATGAAAGTGTCTATTTATAAGATATAAAAATAGTTAATCTATCTTATTTTTTCATGTAACAACATGATCAATTAAATCATGATTAAACTATGTTGAAACTCTTTTAGAAAATAAAACAATTAAATAACTTCACTAAATTTATATCTCCCATATATAAATTAAACATTAAAAGCATAAAAAAATCTCTTAAACTTAATGAAAGATATAAAAATAGCTAATCTATCTTATTTTTTTCATGTAATAGCATAATCAATTAAATCATGATTAAACTATGTTCAAGTTCTTTTAGAAAATAAAACAATTAATTAGCTTCCCCAAATTTGTATCTTCCATATATAAATTAAACATTAAAAGCATGAAAAATTCTCTTCAAACTTATTGAAAACATTGACGTATCTTGTACATCAAATATAATCTCTATACAAAATATCTATCTCCCACATACATTCTCTATGTAAAATATCATCCCTAGACCATAGAGGATTGAGACATACTTGCACTTGACAAAAAATGAGAAAAAATATTAATTAATCTGCTGAATTAAGATGACCAATAGTAAAGAGGGATCAACCGGCACAATGTCAGAGTCACTATAGTACATTAACATTTTCTCATTTTATTGATCAATATGAAAGTAAATAGTTGATGAGGGTACAATAATTAAATATAGTCATTCAAAGCTTGTTGGGAAGTGCCATTAAAATGATGGTAACATAGAGCATCAAATGAATGTTAAAAGTATATAAAATAGGATATTAACTTTCCCATACTTCAAATGTCATCATTGCATTGGAATCGAACCAACAAACTTACCATGGACTTGTGAGGAAACAAATGTTACTTATTTTTAATTTCGATTTCCTCGGAAATATACTTTATCTCTAACAAAATCTCATATCTTCGATTTATTTTCTCATCCATGTTCTGATGGTTCATTGTGCGTAGGATATAACTTGCACGACCATCCTATGTTGTGGCTTACGTTCAAGATGTCTGCAGACGAGCAAAAACAAGAGGAATTATATCTTATTAGAAAAAAAGGTGTCCGCGCTTCCAACGAAAAAAGTTATGTTTCTCTTTATTTACTAGACTTTTGGACTTCAAAAAATCATCAACATTTTACGAGAACCAAAAAAAAAAAAAAAGCATAAGATGCATTTGGTCTATGGAGACAAAATCAACTATCATATATTTTTTTGGATTCAAATGTCATCATTGCATTGGAATCGAACCAACAAACTTAACATGTACTTATTTTAATTTCGATTTCCTTTCTCATATCTTCGATTTATTTTCTCATCCATGTTCTGATGGTTCATTGTGCATAGGGTATAACTTGCACGACCATCCTATGCTTTGGATACTAATGTTCTGGCTTACGTTCAAGATGTCTGCAGACGAGCAAAAACAATAGGAATTATATCTTATTAGAAAAAAAGGTGTCAATGCTTCCAACGAAAAAAGTTATGTTTCTCTTTATTTACTAGACTTTTGGACTTCAAAAAATCATCAACATTTTACGAGAAACAAAAAAAAGCATAAGATGCATTTGGTCTATTGAGACAAAATCAACTATCATATATTTTTTTTTAGATTAAGTTAATGTTTTTGGGCATGTCGAACAAAAATAGAAACAATTCATAACCCAAAGAAATGAAGGATTGAAATAGTTACTTTACAATCCTATGCTGGAGTTCCCTAATCTTTTCAATTGAGGTAGAAACATCCACCATGAATTCTAGAAAATCACCCATCTCTAGATTGTGATAAAAATTGCTAATAGGTTTTGTCGCTAGCGTTGAGTTAGGATAGAATTATTTTTCGTTGACATATTTCAAAAAAATTGTTGTGGGAATGTAAATTTCTTCCACAAGCATCCTACCCTGCTCTTACAATTTTTTAACCCTAACCGATTTGGGGAGTATAAGCTTATGTGGGGAGAATAAATTATTTTCGAAAATAAAGTTGTGACAATCCCACATATAGAAGAACAAAACCAAACAATATTGACTATTGTGCATTATTTCCTTACCTAAACACCATTTATAATCCACCAATCACCAACATCAAAAGGGTGCATAAGAAACACAAACAAAATGGCTTCAAAGACTGTTTTTCACATATTCTCAAACATGAAGCCTGATAATGTTAGTTGATATGATACTCGTAAAATAACAAGGGCTATTGCAATCCACATAATAAGTAAGAGGACAATTATTATGACTACAATGACAACTACATTAACAATTTTGAGTAGTTTTTTTACAACAGTTTTAGTGTCATTCAAAGAAGAGACCAATAATTTCCTTTGTAAGTAAACATTTACTTGAAAAATAAACCTAAATATGAGAGGCTTACTACATATTGACAATGTAACAATCGAAGTTCCAAACTAAGAAAAATATTATTTTATTATATTTTAGTCTAGTTTATTCATCCTTGAAAGCTCTAAAGAAGATTAATTAATGTCATTCTTATGAAACATGAATCATACATTACATAGGGGAAAATGTAGGATCAGAGTGAAATGCACATACCATTCAATTCTTAAGAGAATTTTTTTATAGTCTTGCCAATGTCAAGCAATCCTTCAAATTAAGGAAAGATTGATTCCACTTCATCTTTCTTCAAGAACCTCACAAGTTCCTATTTCCCTATATACCTACAAGATTCAAAATCCCATGAGAACGAAACCATTAGCCATAGTGAGGAATAGAAAAATAACAAATAGATGATAAACATACAAGAAGAAAAGAAGTTTGATGTATACACTAACTTTGCCCCTAGTTCAACAACATTTTTGAAAATGGTCTTTGTTGCAACTATTGCTTGTTGTTCAGTTCTAATATTTATACCACGACAATGGTCTGACTCATCAATTGTATTAGAAATGGTAGCATCTATGTTTTCCACGTTCCATAATAAAAGTTGTAAGGAAAGAACTTGGTAATGACATGATTTAGAAATCAAAACCTCTTATGCTAGCTATCATGTGATGGCACTTTCAAGCAGTGCATTCTTGGAGACAAATCCTTCAGGGTTAGCAATGGAAAATGAATTTCTCTAATCTTTGGTTTATGTATGCACTTTTCTTTTCGTAAATTTTTTAGTGACAATGGTTTCAGGAAACTATTTCTAGTGTCAAGGAGTCAAAGGCAATAAATTTTCTAGAGAAGAAATTGAAGAATAATCTAGAGTTATATTATGAGGAAACTATACAGGTACTCTTTTACATATGGAATTGGAACTTTATCATTTAATTCTTGGCAAGTTGAAGATAATTTTTTTAGTATTTTTTCTAGGCATTTCTGTTCTCTTTTCTTCAACCTTTGTAGTTTTTTTCATGTTAACTATTTATAGGAATTAGTATAAATTTGGATTTCAATTTCTTCGAATGGAATCAAACATAAACCCATTCTCTTTGGGTTTTACAACTATTGTATCAATATATCTTGTTGTATCTGGGAAATCATCAAATGCCTTATTTGTATTTTGATCAAATGATCATGCCATTATAACACTGAACTATTAGTGTTAGGGTTACAGTTCCTACCAGAGGAGCTGGGCTACTTTTTAAATTGATCCACCTCTATTAAAGCATGTGAGTACTTTTGTTGTAGTGCTATTATATTTTATTCAATATTTTTCTATTTAGGGAAATGGATCCTATGCCTTGTGAATTTTATATTATTTTTCTTGTAATTCAATGCTCTTCATTCCGATTTCTTTCATGTTTCTCTTTAAGAAATTGTCAAGCTTTGTATGATTTCTTAAAATTTCCTTTTTATGATTTCATGGTTTTCCAATTTTCGTACTCTTTCCTATTTATGATATCAAAGTTCTCCTACTTTCTTACTTTTTCATTTTCTTGATCTATGATTCAAGGAAGTAGGTTCATTCATGTTGATCTTTGGAAAATTGCAATTTGTTCTTTTAAATATTTAAATATTTTTCCATGTCATTTATTTACTATATACGACATTAGTATGGGATATCTATAAATGTATTCCCTTGAGTAAAATGGGGTTTCAAGAGTTTTCTATGACCTTGAATGGATCGAAGTTTCAGTCAATTGTTTGGTTTACCTTAAATATACTTTTGAATATATTATGTATGTCATTTTAGTAGTATTATTGTTGCCATGAATTATAACATAATTCATGTTGATCAAATATCTAGCCCCTATGTTAATTCCATTGCTCAAATTGAAACCTTTATTTTTCTCATAAATGAATTTGAAACTACTCTTCTTGCTTCTCTTATAGTTGTAGTATTCCTTAGTGGTTTTGGCTTATTTCAGCTCATGTTCCTAGTGTACATGGGATTCAAGTCCCATAAGATGACCTCCTCTTGGTATCTATTTAAATCATGGTTATCAAGTTCATCACATGCCCCTGATGTAGGTTGGTATTGTTCTCACACAAATATAATTGACATTGTGAGCCCTACCTTTTAAGCTTTACAAGTTTCTAGTTTGGTAAATTCTTCTTTTGTACCATTCTACCTTCTCTAGTTTTCACATTCACCTTCACATATTATATGGAATTTGATTCATCATTCTACTACTATAACTTCTATTTACATATAATTTTTCATCATGTTATTATCATCTTATTTTTTCCACTTGTTCAAATCACTTGAAGTTTTGAACTGTAAGTTTTTACCCTCCTAAAATGTTTTTTTAATAATATTTTCTCAATTATTTCCCTTGTTTTTGAGGATGACACCTAGGTTAAACCCCATATTATTCAAAGCACAAGGAAAGGTAAACTACTCATGTATAGATCATATATAGCTCATCTACAACTGACTCATTAAGGACAAACATGTCACCAAGTGGGATACGAACCTAACTGGGAAGGGAAAACATTTTTTCTCACAACCACTGAAGACACACCCAATTGACTACCCTCATAAATTGTGGCATTCAATTTTTGTCAAATCATTGCATTCTTCAAAGGCATGCAAATGTTCAATAAAAAATAACAAGTGTTCTTCATGATAGATTATTATGCCAATGTGTGTAACATTGAACTTGTTAACTTTGTCATTCTTCATATGTTTGAATTTATGACTTCTTTATTACCATGAAACTCCTGTGTTTATTTTTGTTTGGGAAGTGGCTGATAAAATATATTTTTACATTTAGCTCAGTTAAACAGTTCGACATATATATTTCCTCATGTTAGTTTGTCATCTGATTTCATCTTCTTGACCATTTAAATATCTACATCTCATTCATGTATTATTGTGAAGTGCTTCATTACATCTCACTAATATATTTGTGTGAAATTCTCTAGTCAGTTACATTGGTGCTATTTTCTTGTGCATGTTAAATGTTTGTGTTAGAAAATTATATATTACAGAGAAATGGAACACATAAAATATATTGCAAAAATATAAACATAGAAAATGCATAAAACATGACAGACACAGATATACGCGGTTCACCCAATTTGGGCTACATCCACAGAGAAACAGCTAGTCCTTCCTTTTATATTATCCAACAAATTGAAGTGATACAACCTAGAACAGATCCTTTGTAATTACCTCTTTGCTCTCACACAATCTCCTCTCTCTTTCTCACTCAGAATATAGATCTACCTAGATGCAATATAATTCCCTCATATATAGTGAGGGGTTGCATTCTAGGGAACAAAATCCTAAATTAAACATAACTTCTACCGTCATATCTCTGCCTAATGAATGGCCCAGATTGACTACGAAATTACAACATTTTACAAGGCAAATGTACATCTATTTTTAGCTTCAGGGTCATTTCCCTCGATCCCCCGCCAGGGGGGGGCTCCTAAAGATAGTTGTTGCCCCCTCCCCCCTGGACCCCTTTGCAGTGCAATAACGGGCGGTGTTGCCACCGCATTACGAAATGGGGTCCAATGCGACAATACCTCTGAATATGCTATAAATCTAACCCATAAATATATGAGAATACAGATATACCCAAAAATAACAACATATGAATATAGATAGAAATGCTTCTTTATTAATATCAAACCCTTAAGTTAAGGAAACACCATACATTCACTCCTTAAGGAAGGAGAACACTCCACAAGCCATATGCCTGTTCATACAATAATCCTTGACACCTCTCAATGGGGAGTCTCTAGCCTCTATATAGGTCTCATACATACAATACCATGGGGCATTACCATGGTTCCCTCAATACCATCTATCTAATACCATGGGCTTATTACGTCATTGCTAACTACTTGTGGTCCCTTCCATGATACGGGTTAACCACCTTATTTATTATTATTGTCCATCCCATTATTACATTATTCCATTGGGTACCTCCCTTTGTACCCCATATTATCCACCCTAGGTATAGTACATTCCATCCTCCTTAACATGTTTCGTCCTCAAAACATGGGAATAACACAAATAATAAGATCTACTCAAAATAGTAGTTCACTGGTACCATGAACATGCATCTAGCCATCCAACAAAAAGGTGAACGCTCGATCCAACTGGTGCCTCACTCGCTTGAGATGGAAGTTGACCATGGTGGCTATTCTGTGTTGATGTGTAGTAGGTTGATCACCACTCCTCTCTATCTATCATGTGGGCGTTTTTGTCCTTGTGGCTAATTCGTTTCCATCTTGTTGGTTGTTTTCTTGCGGGGTGATGTGGGTGGTGATATGCTGAAGTTTTAACCAACAATGTATCTTTCTTTAATTCACCACCTAATGGAGCCTGAGTGGTATCTAGTACATTTTGTGGTGCCTGCTATTGTTTCTTATCTGCCAATATTACTTCAACCACTGAGTCCTCATCTGATGCACCAGTACTTGTACACTTTTCTGCTTCAACCTTTGTTTGTGTTTGATTGTCGAACATCAAAGGCTCATCATCTAATGTGTAAGTGTCATTAGCGCTTTGTGCTTCTGCCTCTATAGTCTCTGCTTGGGTTTTAATGGAAATATCCTGCAATGTAATTTTCTTCTTTTTATAACAGAGCTTCAAGAATTTCTTCTGCACATTAATATTGATAGTACCCACAGATTCCATCCAAGGATATCCTAAAACAACATCCATGTTATCTATATCTGAAGTATAAAAATCACCATGCAACCCATACTTATCCATTGAAAGATCCAAATATTTATAAACTTGCACATCCTTATCATTAACCTATGTGTTTTCAATGTGTTTTGCTAGTACTTGCAATTTTTTTGCCAAATTGACATTTATGAGATTTTGCTTGCAACTAGGATTTATAGACACAATGATCTTCTCCTTTTGAATCAATACATGAACCTGCAATAAGGAGACACCAGTAGAAAATAACCCCTTACATGTCTCATTCTCCTTTTTTCTAGTACGAGACCATTTGTCTAAAAGGAATCTTTCATATTCGGCGTCCGAAAGTTTGAGCAACTGCTTGTTGTCAAATGAGTGCAACCATTTGGATGCCTCATCTTAGAAATTAAGTGGTACTATAGCCCTCCAAAATTCCCCATATTTGAACTTTTGCCTCTGTATGAATTCTTCAATAGTAGGGCTATCATATTTTTCTGTAAAATATGGCATCTCCATGAAGATGGTTTGGGAAAAAATCACTTACTTGGCGAAAATTTGAAATGACCACAATTCCATCAATATTGCTCAAAATCCCTATTATGACATGTTTTCAAAAATGGAACAACCATTCTGCATCTTCCCATGTGGTAAAAATCCCGATCTAGGCACTGGAATTCCTGATTCGCACTGCAACTGTCCCACCATCCTAAGAACTTTATGAAAAAAGAGCTGATTTTAAATCAGCGATATCTCCCTCATCTGGACTCCGATTCGACTTATTTTTTTTTTAATTTGAGTATTTTTTCACAAGCAATCTAGATCTACAACTAGATTCTACATATTTTTCACCATAATGTATAGATTTGCACCGCAAACTTGTCGCCCAGAAAAATGTCTGCAACCCAACTAATTTTTAAATCATTAATATCTCCCTCATCTGGACTCTAATTCGGTCGATTGTTTTTTGAACTTGGGTACTTCTTCACAAAAAAACTAGATCTGCAATTAGATTTTGCAGCAAAATGTACAGATCTGATCTGCAAAGTCGCCACCCTAAAATTTCCTGCAAAAATAAAAGAAAAATGTGTCCATTTTGCCCAAGAAAGTGCTATGATACCACTTGTTTTAAATCTAACCCAGAAATATATCAGAATAAAAATGTACCCAAAAATAACAAGATCTGAATATCGATAGAAATGCTTCTTTATTGATATCAAACCCTTAAGGTAGGGCAACAACATACATTCACTCCTTAAGGAAGGAGAACACTCCACAAGCCATATGCATGTTCATACAATAATCCTTGACACCTCTCAATCGGGAGTCTCTAGCCTCTATATAGGTATCATACATATAATACCATGGGTCATTACCATGGCTCCCTCAATACCATCTATCTAATACCATGGGCTTATTACATTATTGCTAACTACTTGTGGTCCCTTACATGATACAAGTTAACCACCTTATTTATTATTATTCCCCATCCCATTATAACATTATTCAATTGGGTACCTCCCTTTGTGCCCCATATTATCCCCCTAGGTATACTACAGAATAAAGAAGATAATCAAACTCCACACCCAACAGTTTCGAGATTTTCTTTGTTTTATGCTAAAAAATATTTGTTATCTATACTCGCATTCCTTAGAGTATAGGAAAATGATATGTCAAAGAAATCAACTTAAAAATAAGAATTTGAAATGCATTATTTAGAATTTCTTGATTGGTTTCTAGTTTCTTTTCTCATTCTTATTGGATTTGTTCATTTTTTCTCCACAAACAGTAGTTTATGCACTCCAATTTGTTTTTCAGGAGGATTTTAAGGCTACAAAAATTAAGCTATCATCTTACATTATATTCTCTGTCCAATAAGAATTTAATAGTGTGTGTTTTGTCAGGGCATAATTTGATGTTATAAATGTTCCAAGTTTTAACTTTGATAGACTTTGAAAATACATCAAATTTAGAGTTATTTTCACTTAAAAAAATAAAATATTTTCTTTTTTATGCATATGGTGTATGGCATGCTTTATTTGAGATCTAATTTGATGAACCAAAATATTTTTTTGAAACATGATATTATTTCTGAGTTCATGTGATATGGAATGTTTACAAGAGTGATAATAATACCAATGTACACCATAGAAAGGTCATACATATAATTCATTATGTCACAGGGTTTAGCATTTTCAAAATTTGCTATCGCTCGAGTTTTTTTCTTAAAAGTCATTGAGGTTTTGCAATCCTAAATGTCGAACCATCTTGAACCTCGACTAACTTTTTCAAAAGGTGAATTCCATAGATAAAATGTACAACCAGGTTATGCAACAATGAACCCAAATTTTCCATCATATCCAAGGTCACAACTACCTCCTCGTACTCCACAAGCATATCCTACAACGCTACCTTCATATGCTCCACAATATTCTTATGTTTCAAAACCTTTATATGGACCTACATTTGTAGGAACACCTGCATATATAGGGCTATCTACTACTCATGGAGGTGTAGCACCAATGCAATACAACCCCCACTATAACCAATATACAACCTTTCAACCTTAACAGTCTAGCCAACCTAGATTTCCTACAATACGTACCATAACCACACCTATCCCTCCATACTATGATACCTCATGAAGAATTTAATGACATGGCGATCAAATATTTCCCTCCTTATTGAGGATTAAGGCCACTAACCATGGTCTCAATACTTGAAGCTCCCATTTTACCAAAGAAATAATTGAAGTTCTATTTTAATTTTTGGCACTTTAGAAGAGTCACTTTTTGGAGCTATCTATATTTGGGAATCCCATTCTACTCCCATGTAAAATATCATGTATACTCCATAATATGTTCAATTTTTATACTGAATTTACCTACCCTACAATATTTTGAATCTTTATAGTTAAGTTATAACACCCATTTTCTTCCTTTATATATCATTGAGTTTTATATTAATTTTTGGGGAATTAAGAAGATTTACATTCCATAGGTATGTGTATTCATGGAGCCCATTTGAGAACTATGCTTTGGTTTTTGCGTTGGCTCCATCATGTTCAGTGCCTTTTCTGAATTGCATAATCTACATGATTTTGATCTTCAATCATCAAAGCAATTATAATTCCTATTTTTGTTAATTTTTGCTATAATTGTATACAATTTTTAAGCTCTTCGAGGATTTTTTTCATCTAAAAACTTGTATTAGAGGAGCCATAGAACATGGGGACTTTGGGTTTCTACTTTGGTTAGTCTCAAGTTTAAACAAATGACTTTGATGTTATCTTTTATGTGGTTGAATGTATTAACCATGTGAAAGTTGTTTCCTTGTTCTAAAACAATTATGTTTTGCATTTATTGGATAGTTGTTTGTGCGAGTTGAGCCAATGAAACCTACAAGACTTTATAAAGTTTTAAATTTAATTAAATATTTAGAATTAAGAATTTATAAAGTTTCAAGGCCTAATTCTTTGAAGGGTGCTAGCTCAATGGAAGAGCACTCACTTTACAAGAAAGTGATTGTTAGTTTGATTCCATCATGCCTTAATATTCATAGGGAATTGTGATGGTCACTATTCATCCTTATAAATGTATCAAAACATCATTAAAGGGCCATCATCAAAAGTCATTTTTTATATATGAAATGGTCATAGTTAATGAATGTTGCCATATACATGTATCAATAGTGAAGGTCATGAAAGGTCCATCACCATAAATTACTGTTGTTCATATGAAATGGTGACATTCACTATCTGTCACTATAGTCATTATTCATGATGGACCTTCAATATCACCACAACACCTATACTTTTGGTGATGTGGCCTTTGGTGACGTTAAGCTTTTGGTGATGGAAGCTATTTTGACCGTCACCAATGAGATTATGGTGACATTTTTCAACCCTCACCAAAATATGAAAAGGTGATGGTCAACAAATGTCACCATATATATGCATCAATAGTGAGGGCCATAAAAGGTCCATCACCATAAATCATTGTTGTTCATAAGAAATGGTTATGGTCACTATCCATCATTACAATCATTATTTGTGACAAAACTTGAATGTCGAGCCACAACACCTATGACGTTCAATTTTTGGTGACAAAAGCCATTTTGACCATCACCAATGAGCTTATGGTGATTTCTTTTGATCCTTGCCAATGATATTTTTTGTGGTAGTATAATGTCAACCCAAAATTCACACTAAGAGGGGGGTGAATTAGTGTGAAATCAATTTTGTTTTTTCACAACTTTTCATAATCAAACAACCATATAGCAATGAATCATAAGCATCGAATCATGAAATGTAACATCGCATCATTAAGATATTATCATATCAATAACATATGAAGAAAACAACACATCACAAAGAGACACAATATATTTTAGGTGGAAACCAATACAAGAGAAAATCACCAGCATTCTTCCTCTTTATCTTCAATTCTTTACATAGATTTGTAGGCTACAACCTGTTAGAAGAAACTACCCCCAAGAAATTAGAACTTCCACTTGTGGTAGGCTATAACCTGATTAAGGCACTAACCTCGATATAATGGCAGAAACTGCTCATTGTAGGCTACAACCTTATTGAGGTACCAACCTCAATAATGCGTCGACTCTAGCCTCCTCTAGTCCTCAACCCGATTGAGGCTTCAACCTCAGTGGAGGCACCAACCTCCTTCAACAACTTCCTTATGGACCTTTGTTTCATCTCATTTTCTAATTGGATCCACCTCTTCTTTATAAACATATTTAATGTAACTCTAGTCATTCCATGATCAAACTCATACTCCAATATATTCAGCAATCTACTTGACCAAACACATTACCGAAGTCTTCAAACCTTGACTTCCATGATTCTTCTCAATAATACAATTACCATTTGCAAATTCATACAAAATTGAATTTATTTCATAATAAAATATTCCACGAGAATTCTACATAACAGTCATCTTATGGTCATCAGAAAATAATAAGTGGTTGAAATTTTGAGTAGATTAAGAATGCCAATAAATCTCTTACAAAATACTTGATCAAGTCTCAAACACACGGTTGTCCTTTGTAGACAGTTCTAGGCTAAGGAACTGTGCCAAAGCATCTAAAGTAAGGTTTTGATTTTGAATGGATGACCAATGCTTTCAACTTTTAATCATATGCAAATCCTAAGTATTTATGAGAAAATAAAAGGGTTGATTCTGCATTCTTAACAGAATTAAGCTTTAAAATTATTTGGAAAGTAGAATTTAAGAAGATATAGAATTCCTTAAACATTCATATTTAATATCTAATTTGTTATATACATCAGATGTGTATAGAATTTTTCTATAGCCAAACATTACATGTGCAAGATATGACAGAAGGCAACAATTAAAAAATTTAAAGGAATTAACAAAGACATACAATTTCAATTAATTAATCTCTTTTAATAATGATAATTTACAAGGGCTTTCGGAGAGACTGACATTCAATCTAATATTACGCACTTCTATGTTACCTTGAACATGTGCAGAAAAAATATAAATGGAAACATAATTGAATTACTAGAAGAACTCACAAAGATACACTAGATTCTCGGAATGAATCCATAATCCTTCTATTAGCTTCAAAAATAGATTATAAAGTTATAAACACGTCCACTGGTTCATCACAAGGGTTCAACCCTTTCTTCTTTGAATTACAATATACTTATAGAGTTCGACTCAAAATATCTAGACTTGAATTAAAATTTATTACAAAATATGATATCATCCATAATAATTGGGATATTACAAAAATATTACTGAAAAATGGTAAATCTAAATTGATTTGAACACTTTGCACATATTTTGAGGGTTGTTGTTTGATGACTATAGCTAGAAATCTGCTTTTCTATTCACTGTTCATTTTAATCTGTTGTGTTCTCCTGAAATTTAGCATTTTGTTCTATTCAATGAGCTTACATAATTTATCCCATCTCTTTTCATCGGGGATAGAAAAAATTAACAATTTTTTATACGACTCATCAACTTCAATATAGTTTTTAAATGTAGGCCTAGTTATAAACAAATGCTTAATTTCATGTTGAATGAGCAAATCATAACTTAAACCTTCGATGAAATATTTTCTAGTTATAATTCCTCTACTTTTTGCAAACTTAGTCGTGTCCACTACTATCTCATGTAACCTGTGTTGATAATCTTCAAGTGGAATCAATTTTCCACCTATACCCTGTAAAAAATTGAGTCCTTTTTGATGTAGAGCATTGAATCTTCTGTGAAATTTTTTTATCTAAACCTCTAAATTCTAGCACTTATTCTCAAGTTGTAACATCAAATTCCTCTTGGTGAAAAATTTTATTACCTCCAAGATAATTTCAATCCTATCTTCAATCCTGAATTCTTCAAGTTCATCCTTTGCTTTGGAATTTAAGACTTTATTTATCCTTGTGGCGTCTCCTAGTTTGTGGTCCAGGTCTTCTTTTATTTTTTCTACTCTTACTTTTGATCTCTACAATAAATCTTATTGTTCAAAAATAATTTCAATGGAAGGCCATAACTCAGTCACTAATGCATTAATATCAATCCAAATATTTTCTTTGGCCTGAGCAATGTTTGTGCAATCAATGATTCATTCTCATAAATTTCTAATTGTTGAGTTAACTTATAATTCTTTTCAATCTCAGCGAAATATGCATTATTAGACTTGATTTTCTGTTCTTGAATCTTTTGGAGTTACATCTTGAATTTTTCAATTTCGTCGTCTTTCAAAGATAATTCTCCCATGGCCTTTGACAATTGTTCTGCTGAATCAGTAAACTATGTTTCTACTGTGATTCTTGTCATTGTATATGTCCTCGTTGTTGAAGTACTCATTGTAGAAAGTGTTACTATGGGGATGGAATATGTAATATTGAGTCACTGCTCTTTTTATTTCAATAGTGTTTCCATGTTAGCTTTCATCTTCTAAATTTGGACATTTTGATCGACTATCAACTTGAACATATCTTCCTTTTCCTTTTCTAGTTGACCTACTTCCTTAGCTTGTGGATTCTATGTAGTAGGAAGTTTAGGTTGCTTCCACTACTTGAATGTCAACATTTTTATTCTTTATTGTCTCTTCCACTGCTTTAATATCACTAGGATCGTATCCTAGTTTGACCACCAAATCTTCAAGTGCCTTGATTCTGGTATCTTTAGCTAAGGATGATATTCAATATATTTTTAACTATGTGTGAATATTATTCAAGGAATCTTGTAGCTTAGAGAATTCCATGGCTGAACTTGTCAATGTCAAATATATCATTTCACCTGCTTGCTTATGAAGGTCAATTTGATCAATTGGATGAATTTTCTTCATATCAAAAGAAAAAATGGATGTTTTATAATCTTCTGCACTTTTAAGGATTGGAACCTTATCTTCTAAGAAGGAAATCGAAACAGTCCTTTTTTAGTATAGAGTGCAGACAAAAGTCTATGTTGGGTAGTCGAAGTTTCCTTCCAAAATTCAGAAATAGTAGAGGCCTTTAATGCTCCATTATTCCTTTTTATTTCTCTATATCTAGCAAAAATATTTTGTTGCATTGTATCTTGAGAGATAGATGACACAAGAAAATTTGCTATGATCTCTTCAATTTGTGAAAGGAAGTGGTAGGAAATCCTGATAGCACTATTGTACCATGTTCCTGTGAATTCTTTCCTTCTAAGGACTCTTCATTAGTGTTTGTTTTCTTTCTCCTTTTGAATACTGTGAAACATGTAGCTTGTGTTTCTGAATTTATAGGAGATATAATTTCTCTTGATCTTTTGGTTTCCTTTTCTTGGGCAACTAGAGTCTGTGAAGTTGTTTGACTAACAATATCTTCCTCGGCTTCATGTAATATATTTTCCTACCATTATCCTTGATATGCATATTGTTCTATCTCTAGCCAACTATATGTGCATAAAGTGTTGTTTCCTTCTCAACCTTCAACCTTGAAATAAATCCCAATCGGTTTTAACAAATTATCTACCTCCTTCACTGTTGCTTTGGTACTAACAATACAAAATGAAAATTATCCATATTCATCATTTTCCTGATGTATTCTAAGGAAAATATCCTTATTGACACAAACACGTGTAACCTGTATGGAGGGAGTTCACAACCATATACTCTGATCTCTGTATAATTTTTCTAAAGGTAGCAACCTCCAACTTTAGCTTGCTTAGTAAGGTGTAGAATTATTCTGACTTTAGGTGAAATCCTTGGTATTACATCACTGTTGAGAACACATAAGGACATATGCAAAAAATGGTTTACAAAGTCACTGAATGAGTACTCTTTTGTATTCTTCCTTACCAAGGAACTACATTGAATAACATATTGAGGCTTTCCTTGTGCATCTAACTTTTGCAATCAGAATTTAAACCTTTCTTCTCGATGAAATAAAAGAAAATATATAAGAACCAATTGATGTTTGAATGAACCTTCAACATTAAACTTTATAAAATGATCATGAATAATATCTAAAAGAAATTGACTGTAATTAAAAATCAATGAAGGCTTATTACCCACAAAGAAAACTAACAAAAATCCTAGTATCACTTCATCTGCCCATTGATCAGTAGGATAACCTAACAAATAGGCGACCATGGAAATAACCTTCCTTGACATTTCTAGAAAAATTGCAGTGGAATAGGGCAGATTATTTCTAGCCAATTCAAAATTTTCAAGTAGGAATGACTCAAAAATATGAGCTCATTGGGGAAATGTAAGTTTATGATAGATCTCCATGAGGGAATCAGTATAAAAGGGGTGCAAGGAGCTTGGAAATGGATTTGTAGTGCTTGGCATATAGATTCAGATGTAATGGCGAATAAAACTTCATTTTTTGTGCAATTACAACCCTTTGACTGGGAAGATACTTGAGATGGCACTAGGTGACAAATTCTAGGAAGGGATGAGTCCAAGGAAAGGAAATTTGGGGCATGAAAGACTCTCAAATAGTCAATTCATCACTAACATCTTGGAATTTCTGGTTTGCCCAGTTGTGGAGTTCATACTGATCAAACTTGCATTGGGTTTCTGAGATTTTATATTGGGTATCGACTAGGGGGAGCTCATCTAGGTTAATAACATAGGATAATGTAGGGCTTTCTACAACTACTTTGGACTTGCCTTTGTGAGAATACATTTTAAACAACAAATTACCAATTAGGGTTGAAAATTACCAAGCTATTGATAATCACTAGCATAGGAAGATAGCTATGCAATTGTGAAATTTTGGGCCACACTTATGCTGCTGAAAGGAGAAATGGTGGAAAAGGAGCATGCAGGGTATTGGTTTTTTTTTTAAAGAGGAGATTTAAATAGATGGTGATTATAACTATTTTGGCACAACTAATTAGTAAAAATAGATATTGGCAAGAGCCATTTGATTATTTAATGGTCATATAACTATTTGGAAAGAGCGAATAACAGAAAGACAAGTGGAAACATATGGGCGGGAGGGAGGAAAAGTGGTTTGTGGGGGGCTGGGTAGGTGGTTAATCATATTAGAGTAGGGGGTACCAAACTTTATGTGAATTTTCCACGTATGGTTAGGCGGTATTGTCAAATCAACTTTTCGGATATGCCCACCCCCTCACCCCACCCACCCCATTAACCTTCGAAAGTGCGAGGGTGTCCCAAATATATCCTCCATCATTGATCTGGGTAGGGACAATCTCTTCCATCGCTTTCAAATCAATCATTATCGCTATGTGATAAGAGTATCAAATCACTTATTTATAGTTTACTAATCCTACGAAAAATACAAAGGATTAAAATGATAATAATAAAAACAAATTAATGTGGCATTTTAACTAGCACGCCAACTTAGGGAGATATTTATTATATTTTTTTCATATATATATATTTTTAATTCCTTTTTTATTTATTTTATTTTGATTTTTTCTTTATTTATTTTTCTCATTTTTCTTTTCATTTCTTTCTTTCTTTCTTTCTTTTTTTATTCTCTTTTTATTTTTTAATTTTTTTAATTTTTTCAACATAAAGGGAAAATTAGAAAATAAACTAGGGTGAAAATAAGTTACAACATCACCTCCATCTGGGGACTTCTTCCCCCTGTGGGATGCAGGGAACTTGCAAATCCATATGCCTTCTCCCCGGGATATGGAGTCTTTGCTGTGAAAAACACACTTTAATGCTGAAATTTAAAGAAAAACGGAAATTTACAACGAACATGGTTGCAAGCATTTAGTACTAAATATAGTGCTTGAGGTATTACCCATTGACTGGAAACGAAGAGTATTTTCCTTCCAGGTTGCGCAGAATGAAAGTATTATTTCCCTTTACTTCTGCAATGCTGAAAGGTCCCAACCACAAATTATCAAACTTTCCATGCTTGCCTCTTTCCTCTCTTCTGGCATCCCATCTTATAACTAGATCACCTTGTTTAAAATCTATTTCTCTAGCCTTCTCATCAAATAAACTTTTCATTTTGTTTTGATATTGACGAATTTTGTGTTGAACTTCATCTTTGTCTTGGTTTAGCTCAATAATTTGATTGATTCTCCTTGGAAAATCATCAGCTTCTTCATATGATTCTTGTAAAAATTTCATGATTTGAAATGCTAATTATTTATGGAAAATTGCTTCAATTCCATAGACAAGTTGGAAATTCGATTTTCCATTAGATCTTTTGGGTGATACTCTTTTTCCCAAAATTGCATATTTGAGATGACTATCCCAACTTCTTTTTTGATCTGCCAATATTTTATTAATAACCTTAACTAGAATTTTATTTGATGATTTTGCTAACCCATTACCTTGTGGCTAATATGGTGTATAATGGTGCAATGAAATCTGATATTTCTGACAAATTCTATCATTTTAATACGGCTAAAAGCCTGTGCATGGTCTATAACTATTTTCTTTGGACACCCAAATCTAGACAATATATTTTCTTCAATTAATCTCATGACTATTGTATCAGTTTCATTCTTAACAGGTATTGCTTCTACCCACTTGGTGAAGTAATCAATGGCAGTTAAAATCCATCTATGTTGGTTACTGGAAGATGGAACTATTCCACCTATAAAATATAATCCCCATTTTCAAAAAGGAGCTTCAATTAAAACTGGGACAAGGGGAAGTGCTACTAGCCTATGTTTTCTAGCAAATATATAACATGGGATACAACTTCTTACCTTTACTCCAACTTGTGCAAACAATTTGGACCAATAGAAACCTGCTCTCAAAATCTTGTATGGAGTTTCCTTCCAAGCATAATGTCCTCTGCAAATGCCTTCATGAAATTGTTTGATTGCTCATTCAATTTCACTTTCAATCAAACATAATAAAAGGATATTTAAAGGATCCTTCTAATACAAATTGGCATCTATGATACAATATTTCATAGCCTTGATTCTAAGAGATCTGGGTTAATTCTTTGCCAATTTAGGAGGACACTCTAAATCTCGAAGAAAATGCACTATGTCTTTATACCAATCTGAAAGTAAAAAAAATGTCATCAATATGTAAAGGAAGAGGAACAAAATATGAATTGGAAGAAGGTTCTTTTGGATTCTTCTCACCTGAAATCTAAGAAGGTTCTTGTGGATTCTTCTCTCCTGAAATCTGCAAAATGGTGTTGATAACAAGAATATTACAATTTGATTTAGTCAAAAGTTTAGCTAAACCTTGTCCTTTCACCAATTTGGTAGGTATGATATCTAGATCAAACTCAAGTATTTTAGTAATCCATCTTCCCCTCTTTCCATCTGTTTTAGGTTGAGTTATAACTATTTTTACTGCATTATTGGGGACACAAGAAATTATAGGAGAATGTAAAACGTAAGTCCTAAATGCTTTTAAAGCTTGTACAAGGGCATATGTTTATTTATATATGATATCATATCTCAGTTCAACATCTCTCATCACCTTAGTGAAAAAGGCAATTGGTTGCTCATATCCATCACCATTCATTTGTAGTAAAACAACTGTTATGGTAGTGTGAGAGGGAAAGGAGAAGATACTAAATGTTTTCGAGTAATTTGGACTAGTTAGTACCAGGGCTTTTGAAATGACCTTTTTAATCTATGAAAAAGAATATCTAGCATGTACTTTCCATTTGAATTCATGATCCTTTTTAAGCATATCAATAATATCTTTGAATATCTCAACATAAATAGGTATGAATCTTCTTAAGAAAATTATTTTTGCTAAAAATGATTGAATTTCCTTTTTTTTTTCTAGGTACTCTAATAACTTATATTGTTGAGACTCTTTTTGAATTAATAAAAATTCCTTCCTTTGAAATCATATGTTCCAAAAAAATTTCTTCTTTCATTGCAAAAAGTGATTTTTTGGGATTAAGAGAATCCCATATTTCCTGCATCTTTCAAAAACTTTTCTCAAGTGTTTCAAGTGTTTATCTTCAAAATCATAAAATAGAGTTAAATAATCAAGATAAATGAAATAAATTTATTTATGTTACCAACAAATGTGATATCCATTACTCTTTGAAATGTTGTTCCAGCGTTGATTAAACCAAATTGCATCTTGGCATACATAAATGTACCCCATGCAATTGCAAATGTTGTATTTTATCTGACTTCTGGACTAACCAAAATTTGGTTATATCTAGAAAAGCCATCTAACATTCAAATCATATTTGAACCTGAAACTCTCTGAAGTAATTGGTCCATTTTTGGTAATGGATAATTATCCTTTAAAGACAATTTGTTCAGATTCCTAAAGTCAACACACAACCATATTTCACCATTTTTCTTCCTAATAGGTACTAGGTTGGCTATCCATTCAAAATATATTAAGGGAACAACTATTTTTTCATCCAATAGATTTTTAATTATTTCTCAATGATTGGAAGCAAGACTGGATTTATTCTTCTTAATTTCTGCTGAAATGGCTTGGCTTCTGGTTTGAGAGGAATTTTATGCTCAATAATGGTTATATCATAGGTTTTCAATTATTCATATGACCATGCCAATACATGTATATAATCTTTGAAAAGATCAATATATTTGTCTTTGATTTCTTGAGGCAATGATGATAAAATTTTAGCATTTCTAATTTCTTCAGAAGTACCAATATTATAGACTTGAAGATCTTCTTGTTGTGAATTTAATAATGAAGTTTTTGAGACATCATTATGATCAAAACGTTTTTCAAGGGGAACTAATCCTTTTGGAATGTAATTATTTGATAACTGAATGATATCGTGATTAACATTTTTTTGTTCTAAATGTGAATTTTGATCATCCTCATTTGATTTGATTTCATCAATGTGTTCTTCTTCAACATGTAAAGAAGAAAATTCATCTGTTGCTTGTAAACCGTTTTTTAACTGTTCATCATCTTCAAAAACCTGCTAGTTTGATATTGTCAGGAATGGAAGGTCTATATTTTACTTCAATTTGATAATACAATTGCAAAGGATCAGGTATTTTAAAAGAACTAGTAGAAATTTCCAAAGCATTAACATCGATAATTTCTTCTCTTCGGATTGATGTGATATTGAAGCCTTGAAAATAATTATCTACATAGTCCCAAAGTTCATTCTATAAACTCTAAGCCTAGGTTGCTTAGTTTGGCAAAGGTTTCTAATTTGTTTTACAATCAACTCTGAATCACCATATACAGAAAAGTTGTCAACTTTCATACTTTTAGCTATCTCCAATCCTAAAATTAGGGCTTCATATTTTGCGACGTTGTTTGTGACTTCAAAATATAATTTAAAAGATTGGATTATATTTCTCTTATCAGGAGATATGAATACAATTCTAGCCCCAGACCCATATTTGGAAAATTCCCCATCAAAATACATTTTCCAAATGTCAGTGTTTAAAATTTGAGGGGTATTGACAGTTTCTTGAATGTTGATTTGAGGATTTGGAAGATCGTTAGCAGCTAAAGTAAAGCATCCAAAATATTGATCAATTGCATAAATAGGATGATTAATTGCTTGATTTTCTTCACAAACTATATTAATGAGTCTTACTTCTTTGTATAGTCTTAAATTTTCACCTCCATAAACTAGGATTGTTGCATAAGACATGTCCATTTGTAGACTTCCCCCTAGCTTGGCACAACAATATATTGACAATAACATTCCAAATTTTGGGGGAATACCTGTAACAACAATGTCCAAAACTGCACCCTTGATAGGGATTTGAGAAACTGTTACAATTAAATCCTTAATTAATCCGAGGTAAGGTAATTTCTTGGAATCAAAAGTATATAGATCATGATATGGTCGAGTGATTTGTAATTTAAGATGATGCATGATTACTTTAGGATTTACATTATGGGAAGCACTATAATATAACATGAAATTATATAAAAGGTAATCATGAATTTTCAATGTGACATAAAAGGACGCACAAATTCATCAATCATATATGAACTAGGACCAAAAATAACTTGAGGTTTTTCATCTCGTAAACTAATGGCATCCTCCTGTACATAAACACTTGAAGATAGAATCCATTTAGATACTTGATGTTTATAACCTGGATTTTTGCACAGTTCGGATAATGGGATTGGAATTTTAACTCTCTATAACTCTTTTTCGACATTAAAAATAGTTGGAATGGATTTTTCAACAATATTAAGTTCTTGTAATTGATTTTGTGGTTGAATTGATGATGTTTGTGTTTCAGCTAATTTTACTTGAAGTTCATCAAAGGTAACCTTTTTGACTAGTCTACCAGGTCTGGGTCTTGGTATACGGTCATACCTTTTAATTCAACAATGAGGAATTTAGAAAAAGCTTGATACTTGGAAATTTGAAAATTTTCTTGATTTCGAATGAGAGACTGATCCTAACTGATTGCAGCAATAAGATTTTGTGATGATGGATATTCAAAATAATTGATATCATTTGTATTGATAGGAACAATTTCTTCAGGATCTTGATCAACAATCATTAAGGGAGGTTGAATTTCTTGATAAGTGTTTGGTCTTTGCAAAAATTGAGGTTGAAAGATCTTATGTATTGAACTTGTGGTCTATTTGTGTTAGGTCCCTATAACACTAGTGTATTCCCTTATTATTATTTTCATTGTAGCCCCTTATTGTTATTGTTGTGCCCATGTTCCCATATTGTTATTATTATTCCCCATAGAATCCCACTATTGTTATTGTTGTGCCCTTGCATTATTATTGTTATGTCGGCTTTGACTATATTGTGACCCCTTAGACTCCTATATATAGAAAGGAGGTATTGTCATTTGTATCATCCAAGAATTGTTCATTTGTGTAATGTAAAGCAAGTTGCCCCCTCGAAGAGGCTAATTTTGAAGTCATTTCTCTATCTTTTCCTCTGTTTTGTGAGTTGGTTGCATAACAATTGGTATCAGATTCTGGGGTTTCGTTGCTTCAAACAGGTCATTGTGGAATTTTCACTATAACATTTTTTCTACGACGTTTCAAAAGCTAAAATTAAAACTCATTTGAGCCTAAATCTTTATGAACATCAAGAACAAATTTCATATCTTTTCTCACTATATTTTCAGAGAGAGGATCCAAGGAAGTTAGGGTTTTTTCAGGCTCCCGAATTATATTGCAAACTAGTGACTTGGAGAAACTTGTCATAAATTTCTCTCTAAGCATCAGATTGAAATCTCGTAAAACCTTTTAGAACGAGGATGGACTGTAGTTTTTTGTGTATCAGTTTCAGATCCAAACGTCAAAGCAGTGACACGTGGTACTTCATACAAGTTCACTCTAATGAACCAGTTAATAATCACATCATCGTGGGAGATTTGGAATAACTATTTCTTCGAGGGTCCAACCTTGATTAGAATTGTAGGGTTAGAATGAGGACTCTGAGGGCTACCATAGGATGAAATTTCAAACCTTGTAGATCTGCAATTGCATAGATACAACCAATTCAATATCGAGCTCCTACAAAGCCAAAAGAGAAAATGGAAACACCTAGTAAGCAACCTGAAAGATCTAGCATGATGCATGAAGAAGAGGAAGAAATGCAACATGATATATCAAAATTACAGGATCAAGTGCAACAAATTTCACTCTCACAAAAAGTAAGAAAATCTAAGATGAATGGCGTGGAATCTAATATGGATGGTGTGGAAGCTAAGATCGATGGCATGGAAGCTAAAATGGATGGTATAAAAACAAAACTTAAAGTCAACATGGAAGATTTTGTTGGCTTATGTTCTATTCTTTCCCCGACTAACCTACGTAGTGAATTGGGGGGTTGTAGGGGGGGCAAAGCCCCCCCATCATTACGTCAATTGCGCAGTGGGGGGGTCACAGGGGGGCCGACAGCCCCCCTTGTCCGGGGCTTTTGAGGGGGGTGGGTAGCCCCCTTGTATTAGGTTGGGTGAACCTACCTATGGTTTTTGGTCCATCATTTTGGATGCAATGGTTTTCGGTCCATGGTATTGGATGCTTCGACATGTATAAATATGTATTGTAACATTGAAAGGAATATAATGAAAAATCAAGCTAGTAGTCTCGGTTTTGGGATGCAGGGGAAAATCTCTATGTATATGTGTTTTATGTGTTATGCTCTCGCATTATTTATTTTCTATGTTTTATAATTTGTATGTAGATAATTTCTGGATGGGATTAAAACCTATAGATTTGAAAATAGATTTGATAAGGTTTCTACAAGCAATTCTTACTAATGACGAAAGGGTAGTAAAGGAAACTGATGATGACAACAAAAGAAATGATAATCATGAACTCATAGACTCTAACGTTGGATTGAAGACCCAACATGTTCTGAATATTGATATGAGGAAGTTTTATGGAAAGGATCCCATAACATGGATACTACAGATGGAGCAATATTTAGATGTCCATAATGTGAAAGACACACAAAAGGTATGCATTACAACTTTATATTTGGAACCTAATCAATTTGTATGGTATCGATGGCTTTGCTCTCATAAACAAATTGTCACTTGGGAAAATTGTACAGAAGAAATGATAGCATATTATGAGGATACAAAAAGCAACACCATTTTTAGCCAAATGATAAATCTCAAACAAAAAGGTTCAATGGTGGAGCACATTGAGGACTTCCAGAAATTGAATATAAGGGTAAAATATATTCCATAGGAGTGTAGGATTGATGTGTTCATAGGAACATTAAAGGATAACATCCAACATGAGGTTCGCATCTGGGAACTTGATTCATTGGAGAAGGCATTCAAGTTGGCAAGAAAAATTGAAAGAAAAATTACTGTAACAAGGAAGCCAACCAATCACAACTACAAAGATGGAAGTGTTGTTGTCCCTAGCTTTCCACAACCTACAAGGTTGACACCACAAAAACTGGAAGAAAAAATAGCAAAAGGGTTTTGTTACAGTTGTGATAGCAAATACACTAAAGTTCATAAGTGTGTTGAGAAGAAATTATTTTACATAGATTGCGAAGAGTAAGAAAAAAAGAAACAAGAAACATCAAAAGAAGAGGATACACACTAGAAACAAATCCTAGAGAAAGAATAAATGAATCCGATGATATCTTGTAATGCATTGGCCAGAATAACCACTCTTCAAACTATCAAGATAGAATGACATATCAAGAAGAGAAAGGTAATATTGTTGACTGATTCGGGAAGTACCCATAACTTTATTCCTTGTAAGATAGCGAAGGAATTGAATTGCTTCCTATATCCAACACCAGAGTGTCAAGTGATGGTTGCAAATGGAAGAACCATAAAGTGCTCTGGAAAGTTCCATAATATCAAGCTATCCATGGGAGAATATGTGCTAAATAGTACAATTCTTTCCATTCCAATGGGTGGTGCTAATGTTATACTAGGAGTCCAATGGCTACAATCTTTGGGTATGCTAGCTTTTAATTTTCAAGAACTTTTCTTGAATTTTTTTTCAGAAGGAAAGGAAGTTGAATTAAGGGGTATCACAGGGAAACTAGGAAAGATAATTAGCTCTAACAACATGAGAAAGCCTCTAAAGAAGTAACGACATGGCGGAAATGCACAATTATGTTTGCTAGAGGTTCCCACGTCGAAACCATTTATTTCTCAAGATCTCCAAAAAGTCTTGGACAATCATTCCAAGGTGTTTGAGACTCCTAAATACCTCCCACCTATTCCTAATCATGATCATGCTATTCATTTTATCCCAAGAAGTGTTCCTCCAAACATCAGGCCTTACAAATATCCCTATGCCCAAAAGAGTGAAATTGAACGTATGGTTGCAGAAATGCTAGATGCTGGTACAATTCAACCTAGTCAAAGTTCTTTCTCTTCTCTAGTAGTATTGGTGCACAAGAAGGATGGATCATGGTGCATGTGTCCGGATTATAGGGACCTCAACAAGCTCACTATTAAAGATAAATTTCCCATTCCTGTCATTGATGAATTATTGGATGAATTTCATGGAGCAATTTACTTCACCAAGTTGGACATTCGTTCAGGATATCATCAAATCAGAATGAAGATTGAAGACATTCTGAAAACAAAATTTAGAACTCATCATGAGGGTCATTATGAATTTTTTGTCATGCCTTTTGGCCTTACCAATGCACCTTCTACATTTCAAGGTTTGATGAATTCCATTTTCAAACCCTTCCTTAGAAAAGTTGTCTTAGTAGTTTTTGATGATATACTAATCTACAACAAATCTTGGAAGGATTATGTTCAGCATGTTGATAGAGTGCTCAAACTATTGGAGGAGAAACAATTATATGCAAAAACCTCCAAATTGTTCTTTGGAGTACAAGAGGTGGAATATTTGGTTCATATTGTATCTCATGAAGGTGTTAAGGTAGACCCTAGAAAAATTAAATCCATTAAGTAATGGAAAATACCCACTTCCATAAAGCATCTACGAGGATTTCTCGAGTTAACAGGGTATTATCGCAAGATTGTTAAGAATTATGGGAGAATAGAAGCAACTCTAACAACATTACTGAAGAAAGATGCATTTTCTTGGAATCCAGAAGCAATGAAAGCCTTTGAACATCTTAAAGAGGAAATGTGCCAAGCACCGGTCTTAGCTCCACCAGACTTCACCAAAACCTTTATTGTGGAATGTGATGCCTCAAGAAATGGAATTGGTGTTGTTTTAACGCAAGAAGAAAGACCCATTTCTTTAAAAAGTCACCCAATCAAAGGAAAGTATTTACACAAAACTATTTATGAGAAGGAAATGTTAGAAATATTACATGCACTTAAGAAATGGTGACCTTACCTAATGGAAAGACACTTCAAGGTAAAAACAGATCATGATAGTCTCAAATGGTTTTTAGAAAAAAGATTAGCTTCAGAAGAGAAGAAAAAATGGCTCACAAAGATGTTGGGTTATGATTTTTAAATCACCTACAAAAAAGGGAAGAAAAATGTTGTTGCAAATGCACTCTCAAGAAAGGATGAGGATGTGGAAGCATTTGTTTGTGCCATTTCTATTATCCAACCAGATTGGATAGATGAAGCAAAAGATGAATGGAAGAATGATGAAGGAGTGTGGGAACTCATTCAAAAGTTACAACAAGACCCTAGTACATTTGATACATTTAGCTGGAAAAAGAATTTGTTATGGTCAAAGATTTCTTACACCTCTGTAAGAATTTCCAACTCTTGAGAAAAATATTCTTATGGAATTGCACACCTCTCCCTTAGTAGGGCACTCAATATTTTATAAAACTTACCACATGGTTAAGAAGGAATTTTTTTGGATGGCCTTAAATATGATATTCAAAATCTTGTGGCGAAATGTTTGGTTTCGCAACAAAAGAAAGTTGAAACAATTAAGACCCTAGGCCTATTACAACCTTTATCCATTCCAAGTCAACATTGGGAGGAGGTCTCAATGGATTTTATGACAGGTTTACCCAAGTCTGAAGGAAAGAGTGTCATCATGGTGGTAGTTGATAGACTTACCAAGTATGCACACTTTTGTACGTTATCTCATCCCTTTAAAGCCAGTATAATTGCTACTGCACTTATGGAAACAATTCAAAAGCTACATGGAAACCCAAATATTATTGTAATTGACAAATATCCCATTTTGAATGGAAATTTTGGGACAAAATTATTTTCTTGTCTGGGTACTTAGTTAGGTAATAGTTCATCGTATCATCCTCAATCTGATGGGAAAACTGAGATACTGAACAAATTTTTGGAAGGATATCTTCGTTGCTTTATATCTGATAAACAAAACAATGGGTCAAATGGTTGCCTCTGGCTGAATGATGGTATAACACTTCCTTCCATACTGCAGCAAAAATGATCCCATTTATGGCACTTTGTGGATATCATACATCGTCCATCACATCATATTTAAGAGAAAATTCTAAGGTTCAAGCAGTGGAAGATCACATCGAGCATAAATAACAAGTTCTCCAACTCTGAAAGGATAACCTCACTTTGGCACAGAATAGAATGAAACAATAGGCACATCAACATCGCAGCGAAAGAATTTTTTATGTAGGTGCCTATTTATTTTTACGGCTACAACCATACAAAAAAATGTCCCTAAAGTAAGCTAGGAAGGATAATAAATTATCACCAAAGTATTATGGTTCGTACAAGGTGTTGCAAAAGATTGGTACTATGGAATACAAATTAAAGCTTCCTACAACTTCCCGAGTGCACCCATTTTTCCATGTTTCATGCTTAAAGAAGGTTATAGGTGACAAGCTCCCAATTTGAACAATATTTTCAGAACTTGAGGAGGAAGGAAAAATCATATTGGAACCTGAAGCAACCATAGAAACAAGAACTCGATAGCTACGAAATCAATCAATTTCAGAGTATCTCATCAACTAGAAGAACTTACCCACTGAAGATTGTACAAGGGAGGATGAGATTTTTATACAGAAGCATCTAGAACTACTCAAGCGTTTAAGACAATAATTTTCTGAAGGAGAGGGGCATGTTAAGCCCCTATAATAAGAGTGTATTCCCTTATTATTATTTTCTTTGTAGCCCCTTATTGTTATTGTTGTGCCCATATTCCCATATTGTTATTATTGTGCCCCCTAAAATCCCACTATTCTTATTTTTGTGCCCTTACATTGTTATTATTGTGTCAACTTTGACTATATTGTGACCCTTAGACTCCTATATATAGAAAGGAGGTATTGTCATTTGTATCATCCAAGAATTGTTAATTTGTGTAATGTAAAGGAGGTTTCCCCCTCGAATAGGCTAATTTTGAAGTCATTGCTCTATCGTTTCTTCTATTTTGTGAGCTGGTTGCATAACAATTTGCAACTTGTTAGGTTACTCTAGGTTGAGTTTCCATTCTTTAGATTCTGTTAGACAAATATCTAAGTAGAGTGGTTATTTCATCAATTTTATGTTATTCATATTTAGTTTTTGATGATGAGGTACCTTCTTCTCTAGATTTCATCCTCTTTTTAGCCTTTTCTTCCTTAGCTTTTAGTTTAGTATATGTTGATCTATTAGCTTCAACTTCGATTGCATTAGTTTTCCTGTCTGCTAAAGTTTCGGATTTCTCTCCCTAAGAATTACAACAATGTCATCTTCAAATGATTTGGAAAACCTAACCTTAGTAGTAGTCGTTGGAGGTTTGCGATCTCAAGGCATCTTGTTATAAATTTTATTGAATCTCTTAATGAAATTAGCTACCTGTTCACCAGAGTTTCTTTTCAAGTCTTAAAACTCTTAATGAAATTAGCTATAGGTTCACCAAGATTTCTTTTCAAGTCTTCAAATTCTGTTAAGTAGTAAACATCATCCTTTTTTATTCCCGATTGATTTTTCAAAATGTTGACTAGTTCAACCCATGAATTAATGGAATGATCTTGAAGTTGTATGAACCATATTCTAACATTTCCTTCAAGTTATTGAACAAAAAGTCTTTTGTAGACATCTTCATGCTCAATATTCATATTATCAGCAAAATCTAGGAATACAACTAAGTGATCTTCAACAGATGCCCTTGTCTCTCCATTAAATCTAGGTAAATGTTTTAAATACCCATCAGAAAAAACATGAAGTTGGGTTGTTGGTGAAAGGACTAATGTTGCATAATGTGCTTCCACAATTGGTTGAATACTAGCGATTTGATGTTGTTATGGAGTTGTATTTTTAGGATAAACGACTTTACTAGAAGGAGGTAATGAAGGTTTGGGTTTCTAGAAGAATTGAGGATTAATAACTAACTTCTAAACTAAATGTAAAACCTTTTCAGGATCCTCAAAAGCTAGAGGATTATTATAAATACTAATCTCCTCTTCAGATTTAGTAGAAGTGGATGGATAAGTATGTACAAAAGAAGATTTAAAATCAAGTGGTTTAAACTCAGAAAGAGAAAGTTTAGGATATCCTCCATTGTCAGAAGGTTCGAAATGGGAATAAGGAAGTTCAAAATCCTTAATTTCATGGAATAAAGTGAAGTTTGAAGATATACTCCTCTAGAAAGGAGTTCTAAAATTTTGGAGGAAGATCTGATAATTTAGCAGGTGTTGGAGTTGATTGTAAAGGGTCAGATTGTGAAGGTACTTCAAATAGAACAGAGGCAGAAGCAATAAGAGAGGCTTCTAACCTATGTCTAATGGATGTAATTCTAACTAATATCGTTCTATCTGATAAAGGAGATAAAATATTTGGATCTAACTATGCTCTGATATGCTTGTGTGAAGCCAGATTTAATATGTGGAGTTTTCTGGTGAAGGATTTTAGCCTAATGACCCCTTATTCACCGTTAAGAGGAAAGCATAATCATTATCCCAGGGAAACAAGCTTCAATATTCATTCCCCAGCAATAGCACCAATATGATGGTGTCCTTTGTAGACAATTATAGACTGAGGAACTATGCCAAAATATATAAAGTAGGGTTTTGATTTTGAATGGTTGACCAATGATTTAAACTTTTAAATAGATGCAAATCCTAAGTATTTCTAATAAAATACAAGGGTTGATTCTTCATTCTTAATGGAATGAATATTTAAAATGATTTTGAAAGCATAATTTAAGAAGATATATAATTCCTTAAACATTCATATTGAAAATCTAATTTGTTATATACATCAAATGCATATAGAAGTTTTTATAGGCAAACATTACATGTGCAAGAGATGACCAAAGGAAACAATTAAAAGATTGAGTGGAATTAACTAAGACAAATAGTTTCAATTAATTAATCGCTCTTAATAATGCTAACTTTGCAGGGGCTTTCAGAGAGATTGACATTCAATCTAATCTTCCCCGAACTTCTATGTTAACTTGAACATTTACAGGAAAAAAATGGAAACATAATTGAATAACCAGAAGAACTCACTAAGATACAAAAGCTACTCAGAATGAATCCAGAATCCTCCTATTAGCTTCAATAATAGCTTAGAAAGTTACAAACATGTCCACTGGTTCATCACAAGGGTTCAACCCTTTCTTATTTGAATTATAAAATACTTATAGAGTTTGACTCAAAATATCTAGATTTGAATTAAAATTTATTACAAAATATAATATCATCAAAATAATTGTGATATTACAAAAATAGTACTGAAAAGTAGTAAATCTAAACTGATTTGCATACTCTGCACATATTTCGAGGGTTGTTGTTTGATCACTGTAGCTAGAAATATCCTTTTCTACTCACTTATCCTTTTAATCTGTTGTCTTTTCCTAAAATTTAGCATTTTGTTCTATTCGATGAGCTCACATAATTTATCCCGTCTATTTTCATCAATGATAGAAAAATTTAACAACTTTCTGTATGACTCATCAACTTCAGTATATTTTTCAAAAGTAGGCCTAGTTAGAAACAAATTCTTAATTTCATGATGAATGAGGAAATAATAACTTAAACCTTCGATGAAATATTTTCCAATTATAATTGCTCTGATTTTGGCAAACTTATTCTTGTCCACTGCTATCTCATGTAACATGTTTTGATAATCTTCAAGTGGAATCAATCTGCCACCTATACCCTGGAAACCTAGGAGTCCTTTATGATGCAGAGGATTGAATGTTCTGTGTTTTTTTGTTATTTGAACCTCTAAATTCAGGAACTTATTCTCAAGTTGTAACATCAACTTCCTCTTGGATGAAAAATTTCTAACCTCCAAGACAACTTCAGCTCTGTTTTCAATGCTGAATTCTTCAAGTTCATCCTTTGTTTTGGAGTTTAAGACATTAATTATCCTTGTGGCATCTCCTGGTTTGTTGTCCAAGTCTTCTTTTGTTTCTGCTACTGTTTCTTTTGATCTCTGCATTAAATATTCTTGTGCAAAAGTAATTTCAATGGAAGGCCATAACTCAATCACTGATGCATTAATATCAATCTAGATATTTTCTTTGGCTTGAGCAATAGTTTGTGCAATCAATTATTCACTCTCATAAAAT
>APFE031556082.1:9758-39683 GCA_000404065.3 Pinus taeda
CAACACAGATACATCCTTACAGCCGTGGATTACTTTACTAAGTGGGTAGAAGCAATTCCTTTGAAGGCAGCAAATTTTGAGGCAATCATTGAATTCATAGACCAGTTCATCATTACCAGGTTTGGTGTGCCAAACACTCTTATTTTTGATAATGCATCTTATTTCTCTGGTAATTCCATACTTGAATTTACTATCAAAAGAGGATTCAAATTGAAATATTCTGCAAACTACTACCCTCAGGGCAATGGTTTAGCAGAATCTACCAATAAAAATCTTATCAAAATCATTAAGAGAACTATTGATCAGAATCATAAGAATTGGCATAAGTCTTTGATATTTGCATTATGGCAGAGCATATAACACAGAAGGCCTCAATAGGCATTTCTCCATTTAATCTGGTGTCTGGAAAGAAGGTTTTCATACCATCAAACTTAGTAATTCTATCACTAGCCTTAGTGCAGTTTATTGAAGAATATCACTCATCTTCTATTCAATTGAGATATAATCAGATCCTAAAATTAGAAGAAGAAAGAGAAAAAGCCAGAACTACACATGTGAAGCATCAACAAATTATTAAGTCTTCTTTTGATACAAATTCCACTGCTCCAAAACTTTTAAAAGTTGTTAATCTTGTTTTGAAATGGGACAAAGCCCACGAGGATAAAGGAAAACACACTAAATTTGAGAAAATGTGGCTAAGACCATTTCAAATTAGCGAAAAGATAGGTCCATCAACATTCATATTGCAAGATCTATTAGGAAAGAGAGATTCTCTTCCTGTCAATGGGCTTATTTTGAAAAAATTATTCACTTGAGGAGGTAACCCCTTCTTACTTTGTAAATATTCAATTTTTAGCTATATTTGTGTGAATAATTAGTTTGGTTTCTTTCTTGGAAAATAAAGTTGTAAATATCCCTCTATTGGTCTTTACTATTTTGAAAAGGTTACTTAAAAGAAAAATAATGTTAATATCACCAACTATTAAAATATTACATTACTTTCTCAGAGATAACTATTTCTTCCAGTGAATCACCAATTGTTGTGTTGTACAACAACCCCCAATTTCTAAAAACTTTTACACAAAATTTTTAATAAGAAATGGGTCTCTTTTTAAATAAACTTAGTGGGATTCGTGATTTGATAAATAAAACTGGTATTGACCTCATTATAAGAAAAACCTTTATCAAAAGGCCCGATGTAATTAATTCAATTTATAAAGCCTTTTGAATAAGTGTTCCTTTGAAAAAACATCATAAATACTTCTACATTGCGATAAAGCAATCAGAGATCGCGTATCGCAATGATAAAGGGATACACATAAAAGGTCCTCATCAAATCCGCCAATACGATAAAGGTAATCGCAATCAGCAATCAGAGTTGTCACATGACAAAGAGCTAAAGCACAAGCCAAACCCCCGATTGCAATTAATAAATAAGGCGTGCATCTCAAGAATAAATAATTTGCGAAATGGTTTGCATGCATAAGTCTTTTAAAAATTAATAAATCAAACCAATTCAATGAAAACATACTCTGCCTTATTATAATATCACTTTATTGCAATCGGAGATATTTGTCTCAAGTGATGAAGCCTTGCCCTTTTGAAACTCCCGATTGTGATTTGCGATTTATCGCCGATCGCCAATCGACGAAATCCAAAGACACGCTTGAGATAATCATTCAACATATGATTGATGAGACGGGTATTTATGGTATTTATTCATCACGGTTGGAGGCTTGAACAGCTATTAATTTCATAGTTAAGAGTAAATCCTTCAAATATTTCACTCGTGGTGGCTCTTAATTGCGTCCGACTTATCATATGTCAATTGCCTTAATTTCGTTCATTTTCATATTGGCTTTCAGCGGCAATATCCCTGTGTTACGGTTTGTAATTGTCTGTGCAGAGTTTCTTTGAACTCATGAATCTAGAGAATATGGGGAAGAAATCTAAGAAGGCCAAGGCAACTCCTGTAGCTAAAGAACTAGAACTGAGCAAGAAGGGACTAATATCAGATACAACATGCTTCAGTCTGGAAAATGCGAGCTAGGAAAGTATCTACAATTTGATAGAAGTAGAGGAGCCTGAAGAATTGGAAGAGGAAGCCACAGCCGATTCCACCAGCAAATTAGAAGGAACTCTCATAGAACTGGCTTGTTCATACCTTCACAGGATAGTAGCGTGGGCCAAAATTTTGCCATACACTGATGTGGTTAGTTGGGTTGTCTAGAAAATCCCAACTTCAGACAGAACATTTTCCACGGCTGATGGAAGAATATTCGGGTCATTTAAACCTGAAGATCTCAGGCAAATGTACCATCTACCTCCGCCCGAGAAGCACTATAACAAGGCATTCCTGGAAGCATTTGCAAAAGAAAATGACTTGGAATTGGACCCGATCAGACACTGGAGACATTTCCCAAAGAAACACAAGAACGATTCATCGGGTAAGTATTCTGTTGACTCATTAGCCTCGCCTTATTGCTAGGTTGGCGCTATGATGTGTAGACTATGGGGAAAACATGATTCTGTAAGATTTACTATAGATATGGTCCCATTAATGGAAGCTACGATTCATGGTTATGTTATGGATTGGGCAAATATTCTATCTAATAGAATAGCCACTGAGATACTAGAATACAGAAGGAAAGTTATTACAACTTCTTAGACCATTCCTCCTTTTTACTACATTGCATATATTCTTGATATCATTTGTTTTAATTCTGAATACCTCGTACTTGGATGGAAGTGGACTTCCCAAGATCCTAATCCTATTCATATATATCACAAATAGTTGTGGAAGGCCCACTATAAGAATCAGTTGTACAGAATTTGCAATGGTTTTGTCCTACCTGTATACTATTCTATCTTCAATAAGCCTGCCCCTAGGATATCTCAGGAAGTAGTAATTGACCTAACAGTAGTGGGTAGTTGGCTCGAAGAGGAGAAATTCACTTATGTAAGGCTTTTTGGCAGTCTTACCAAACCCCATGTTCTTCCTCTATATGTTCCTGACAAACTATTAGCCCGAGAGTTAGCATATCAGATAACAGTTGAAGGAACATCAAAAGCCTTGAGGGATTCCAAGAAACATATGTGGCTTACATTCCCCCTACGATGTGGCATTTTTACCTTACATGATTATAAACATGCAGAGAAAGAGGCAGAGAAGATTTAGATGCTAAATCTTGCAAGCATTCCGAATAGGCAATATGACCCAAGGAAGGTTTCCTATAACATTACTTCTCAAGCTAAACTTACCAGATTTGATCATGAAGAAGATGACTTTGATGATTTGTTTGCTTCAGCTGAAATATTTTATCGGGTTAAAGGATTGGCTCGTATCAAATATGGAGAAGAGGGACTAGAAAAATTCAATAGGCTCAGAGCCCAGAGGTTGGAAACTCTACCTTTGGATCTATTAGCTACAAACCCAACAGTTCAGACATAGAGTCAAAGTAAACAACAAGCCGCTGATAATACTCTTATAGTGGAGAAGGTTTGCAACAAGGAAAAGTTGCCAGAGTAGGAGCAGAGACAAGAAACAAGTAGCGGACCCCTTGATTCAAACATTTATGTTGATCCTAAACTAATCAAGGAATGGAAACAATTTGATTCCATCATTAGTAATACTGAGAGCATTCAAAGATTCAGCACACCTAAGGTGACCACTTGTCAAAAATCAGCAATCAACACAGTTGCAAATGAAGGAACAAGCGGCCCACCCATGATTCATAAGGATGTAGAAATAATCCCTAAAAATTCCTCCGATGAAATTGTTTTACACGTACAAGAGGTACCACCATTAGATGTCTTCTACAGCCCTAAGCATAGGGCTATAATCAAAAGACAAAGAAAAAAGAGGAAAATTGATCAATCTCCTCTTTTTACTGCACAAATGGAGATAACGAATGTGGTATGGAGAGAGAAAGTTAATGCTTCTAAAGATCTCACCAAACTTTCTCAGTATGCTGGAGCATACATAGCAGCCACAATGGATAAAGCATCAGAGGTCAGTAATTTACTAAAAGAAAAAGACCAAGCAATCAATTTTCTAGAAGCATAGAGACATGAGAAACAACAGAAGATAGAACAGCTGGAACAATAATTAGCAGTTCAGAAGTAGATAAATGGCTAGTTGAATGAGCAATTGCTCAAAGAAAAGCAAAGAATTGATGAGCAAGAAATCCATAAACAACAGGAGTTATCCCAAGCATTGAGTAAGCTGCAGTTATCAATTGAACAGTTAAGTAAATTGAAGGAAGAACAAATCACTCAACTGACAGTTCAAATGGAACGATTTAAAGAATATCCCCAAGTGGGAGAATTCAGATCTGAGGCTGTACAAATTACCAAGAAATTGTCTAGCCAGTTGAACCTACTATGTCATAATATCTCACCGGTTCTTCCTCTGTGTGAAATTTCATCATCCATAGTTGACAAATCAGTAAATGCGAGACTGGACTTGGAAAAAGCAGATGAAAGATTAAAAAATTTTCTCTCTTGACAAGAAACTAAAGAAGGAAAAGTTGTTAATCTACCACAAATCCTAGAATCGCACAAAGAAATTCTATTTACTGAATGGCAATCTCAGCTAATGAAGGCTGAAAGAGCAACATCAAGATGCAGATCGGCAAAAGGCAATGTGGTTGAATTAATTAATAATAATCTTTATTTATCAAATGTAATAACAAAGTTTTCTCCAAGAAAACTTCCACCAGTAAAAGTATTAGATAGACATGGAAACAGGAGCTGGAGTAGAGGGAAAGATTGATCGCAGGTATTCAAAGTTTAACATGGGAAACCTTTTGGTTTTTCCTTGTCAAACCATATAGTCATCAGACAGCAATGAAATGTCTCACTGATGAAATTGGCCATATGATTCCCGAATTTAATGATGCCACATACATCACTCAGTTACACTCACACATGGGTCATCCACCAGAACTTCAACCAATGCTCACCATTTGTTAGCTCCAATCACAAAATGATTAGCCAATACAGTGAACCATTTTTGACTGACCGCAGCATGCCTATTTCAAGAAGATTTTCACATTTTTGTGATTTGGTTATATCAGTGCATAGCATATTTCTTTCATATTTTGTTAGTTTAAGTAGTATTTATAGACTCTTTCATGTTTTTAGAAAGGGTCCTCAAATTTTTGTATTAAGACTTGGATTGGAAGTTGCACTATTGTGCTTCCGATATATTTATTTTTATAAAAGTTGGACCTAAATTCTGAGTTTTGATAAAGAATGCTTTTATGTGATATGCATTATTGCTTCTTGTGAAAGTATTTCCAAGTTAAAATGTAGGATCTGAATGCGATTCATATCAGAGGAGACTCAAATGCATACGATACTACTATCTGTGTTTTTTCTTCATGCTTTTATGTGAATCAACATTTATTTATTTTGCTATTATTGATATATGTATATGTTCTTACAACAATTCTTTGACTTATCACTATTGAATGTTTAAGAGTTGTTATCTTTCATATATATGTGTATCAGTAATATATAACGATTAGTGTGGTAATGTTTTAATTATTACTTTGTTCAACTACTTGATTAAAGTAATTATCATATGAATGAATACTTTTATTTATGAGTAAGTCATCTATATGTTTACTTGTTAATAAGAACCATCAAAAATCGCACTAGGAGAAAGACTTCCCGGGATAGATTAGTTACTTTTATATTGTTGCATTTTAGATTAGATCATCCATCATTCCCATTAGATGTTATAAATCGATCACTTATCCATCCCACTTATATATCATTGGGAAACTGGTCCCAATTATATCTAGTCGAAGCCACCACACCGAACGGAAAAGGAGCTGCTTTAAGGTCCGGACCGGATAGTTTTCCCCGATGGTTATGTATTGATTTTCGAGGCATCAACAGAACAACAAGAGAGAACTACTAAAAGGTAACTCCCATGAAATCTTATAAACGGGTCCGTTGAATAATATGGATTCTCTATATGACTCCAAAAATACTACATAAGGATCTTGAAATTCATGTGCACTGGGACTTAGCTCATCCAATGGATTACTTTTCTTCTCCTTGTACCATGAATGAAAACTTTCATCTGAGATTTGTGATGAGACTGCTGCTGAAAATGACAAATAAATTGGTTATCGGATCAAGTTTGTATCGATACCTTTTCCAAGCTCATAGTTATCTAATGGAGAAGGACTTTGACTACAGACATCATCCAACACATCAATTATTGGATCATGAAAAACTTGGAAAGGCTGTTGCAACCCATTTTCTATTGGTTCCAATGAGATTGCATGATTTTCAATAGGCTACTCATTTGAAGATATACTATGCAAATTTCCCTTCAAAAACTGAAATGATTCAAAACAGAATGGTATGGAATCATCTTGCATCATTTGATCATATTTTCCAGCTTCCAAGTCTTCATCTGCAACCTGACATTCAATCGCATTCAGAGGCTGCAAATATAGATATGAGAAGTGTTGAACAAGGATTTCATTGCCCTCAAGATGGGCCAGATCAAAACTTATCGACGGTTGATTTCTGATTGCATGACAATTGTCTCTAACGAACTGAAACGAAGAAAAACAAAGAGGCAAAGAACCTTCACTTACTTCAAAATTTTCTGCACTTTCCTCCTCACTTCCATGGCTGATATGTAATGGTTGATTACTGTATTCTAGCTGAAAGTGAACTTCCTCCTCCCACAAACCAGTTGTTGATTTGTCTACAAGACTCGCTTCTGTTTGGAGAACATAATCATCATCATACCGATCAAATTGAGGCAAATCATTAGTATAAAAAACATCATCAAGCATACATGTCATATCAACAAATCTCTCTTCTCCAAGATGATCTATAAAACAATCATTATCAAATCTATGACAACTGGGATAAGAAAGAAAATGTTTTGGATCAGCCACTTGTTCTTATTCAATAAGCGAGCCATGGTCTTGAACATCATACTCATTCCTTGTGGTGATCTTTTGCATCATCTCTTCCACTGCACTTACCAAAATTTCAAGCTTTACCTCTAAAGATGTTGATTCCTTTGGATCTATGCTCTTCATTTATTCCTCCTTCAACTTTGCCCTTCTGATCAGCAGATTAGCTTCTACATCTACTGCACTGTTATGAATTTCTTCAAGTGTTGCAAGGTTCCTTTCTCTCAGCTGAAAATCCATTACTGGATCAAAGGCTTCCAGGTAGTGTAAGAGAGCGGATCCAAGAGGAGGTCTTATATTAACCGGCATCGAAAAATAGACTTGGTTAAACCTAGTAGAAAACTGTTGTACTGTCTCCCCTGGTAGTCTTTGCAACTGGTTATATTCTTCTAGAATCAAGAAAGGGTTTTGTCTGACCACCCACCTGTCGAGAAAAAATTTGACGAACTGCTGGAAATATGAGATGCTTGCATTAGGTAGGGTTTTGAGCCAACTCTTGAATTTGCCTTGCAAAGAAAGAGCAAAAATCCTAACACTGACATCCTTTTCATCGACTTCAAAAAGGTCAAGAAAAGACTCAAAATTTAGTACATGTCTCTCAGCAGTGATGTTGTCACATTCGGCATCAAATCTTGGTAGATATAGGTAATGGTTTTTAGGGAAAGCATGGGATATAGGAGGTAAAATCAGAGGCTTGTATCTATTTGGAATTTTACAAGGTATAGGAATATGTACAGAAGGCATAGGATCATTCTTGGTCTCTTGAAACTCATCAGTTTGAAGACGGTCATCATAAAATTCGAAAGAAGGGTCTTGATCAAGATTAAAGGCATGCGAACATTTTGTATTCACAATCTTCAAAGGGAAAGAATCAAATGCAGGTCTAGGATCTTTTCTCAAATACAATATACTTTGTAAAGCCTTCTTGACATTCTTGGGAAAAGAGAAGAAATAATTTATAACAAATAACATAATGTCTTGGATGAAATTCCAACTTGAATACCTGATCTTTCCATATTGTCCTTTCATGTTTTTGCTAGTCAAGTTCATCCTTCAGTGGAGTCCTTGGATCTGATCTCGAAACTGATTTAGAGTTGCCAGGTGAATGATCTCAGCCTTCTGGTGTCTGATCATTGTCCACCATCAACAATCAGATCTAAACTTGATACATTTTACTGAGGAAAATAAAACTACTTTTCCCCAATATGGTTGCCACTATGTTATAGCCTAGATTGACCTCAGGCTTAAGGGAGGAAATCCTAAGATAACCACAAACCAAGCTTAACCTAGTAGCTAGCCCTACTAGGTCAAGAGAGGGCTCTCTCCTTGTAAATCTCAGTTGAGATGACTGAATCAAATATGGATTTTAGGCTAGTTATAGTAGCTCTAGGGTTTTTGGTTGATTTTGAAGGTTTTGTTGCTGGATCAAATGGCGCAGGCATCTTTGGGTCCAAGAAATCAAGTCAGAGTTGCAGGGTGTTCTGTGGGGCAAGGTAGGTAGGCGTTTTGGCACTTGGAATTGAGTGAGATGGTAGGTCTAAGACTGGTGAGGAGCTAAGGAGGGCATGCAAGGATCATGAGTTCTCTTCAGACAGCTAAAAACATCAAAAACTAAATGTATTCCCAAGGTAGAGCATTGTTACCAATGTATTCTACCTATCTATCTTGATTTCATTTAGTTAAGAAGAATGAAATAGATTTTGGCACATATAACACATGAGAAAAACTAATGACAAAAGGAGAAATAATGAAAAAACACATTACCACAAGAATCCCACAAAAATAGTTGCAAATCCTGGTTTATTTCCTTGCTGAACTGCTGTAGAGATGTACAATGTAGCTCAAAGCATCCACAAGAGTCCAACTTTTGCAAATGAGGAAGAAAATACATAATATAGACATGAAAACCACCTAATATAGCCATCAGGGGTCGAATCCAAGAGATAAGGGACTGTTTCAACCATATCTAAACTAGGAACAAGAATATAGGCAGTGGAACAGCTTGCCTCTAAAAGCACGGAAACTGATTCATTGACCCCCAAACCACTTCAAAATGATGAACCTACCCTCTAAGGTCATTTTAAAATTACATTTACATAGCATAGCATAATTTAAAATCATAAATTCATCCAAGATGAGAGAAAAGTCAACTTGTAGAAAAACTAGGTGAAATTTGGATTTTTGAGCAAACTGGTTCTATGCGTAGCGCCACCTGATAGGTGCGTAGTGCCACATCTCAGCTGGTTTTGGAGGCCTTCCCCTTAGCCAAATTGAGTCCACGATAGCTCATTCGAAAGTTATTTCTATCTCATTTCTGGAACATCTTGAATATTTGCATTTGGAGGTCATTTGCCCCCTCAAAAGTGGAATCTCCCAAGGTTGCTTCCTATGTGCCCAAAAGAGGCAGAGGGATCATTTTTTGATGGTGTTTTGACATTTAGGTGACCAAGTTTTGCTCCAAAATTGTTGAAACTTTCAGGGATTTTTGCTCTCATCATGCTAAATCCAAATATGCAAACCATTTCTCCAAAAAGTCCTGCAGTCAAAAGCATAGCACTGGTGGTGCTACGCACCTAATGCAATTTTCTGTCTTGGAAAATTTCAAAATTTCAAAATGACAAAAACTCAACAAAACTTTCCCAAATTTGGCACAAGGCACTCTCATTAATTGCTTTTATGGGCTATTGAGGCCTCAACCAAGAGTTTTAGCTTGTCATGCTCCTTTTTGCTTGTCAAGGCCTTCCTCAACCTTGCCCTAAGCTTCCTCATCCTTATATTGCATATTTTGTCTAGGTCATATAGTGATAGGCCATGTGGCGAAGCATCTTCTTGTCTCTATTGGCCTTCTCAAGCAACTTTTCAAGGTCTATGTTGACCCCTTCAAGCAATTTTCCTGGTCATTCTCAATCTCTTGCTCAATGGAGGTCATCTTGACCTTTGCCTTCCTTGCCTTTTGCCGGTTCTCCTTGATTATTTGCAACTCCATGAGGACTTTCTTTTCTGTCAATTGTTTTTTTTCTTGCTCTAGATAATTGATGACCCATTTAGCCCTCTCTAAATTGACTGACAAGTATCGTATCTCAACCTCTTGTTCCTTAATGATCATGTCTTTGAAAATCCTTGGATCTTGAGCATCCAAGTCAATGACTTTCACTCCTTGTGTCTCCTCATGATCAACAAGGACAAAATATCTCTCTTGCCCATCACTAGGAACCTTCTCATGCATCTTTTTCTTGCCTTTACCTTTACCCTTGTGTTGCTACCCAACCTGTACCTGTTTAGCTAAAGAAGAAGGCAAAGCCCCTTCCACTCCTTGTGGAGATAGCATTTGCCTGTAGCCTCTGAAATGACAGCTAGTGACAAAGTGAATGTGACTCCAGCAAGGTGTACCTCATTGTTATCCAAATGTGTCACAAACAACCTTTCTAATTCATGATGAGATTTAACCCTTTCCACCATTTCACAGAAACTGAAACATGACTAATGTCTAAAACAAGAAATGGAAAATGAGCAGGCTTGCAGCTCCCTCAAACTGGTGGGCTCCTCTCTGATATGTTTTCCTCCCTTATGAGGCTTTTTGCGTTGTGTGTCTGTCTCCCTAGAACTGTCACTAAGGGTTTCATCTTCCAATTCATACTCAATGTCCTTCTCCATTCTTTTACAGTTGTTTCTCTTGTGATGAATGAAGAGATAGGGTGAAAGGATATAAGATGAGTATGAAGAGATTTTAATAGGAAAATAGATGAGGGTGAACAGGAGTGGGAATGGGATTTAGGGAGTGAGTAGGTTTAGTCAATAGTGTAGGGTTTTGGGAATAGTGTAGGGTTTGCGGTATATGTATAGGGTTTGGGAATTGGGGAGAATGTATGGGGAATGATGTTTTGGGAATAACATATAAGGGGATGGGGTTTAGGGAACCACAAATAAATGATATAGGAAAACAATAATGAGTGAGTTTTTAAAATATATGGGACAATTAGTGAAAATTAGGGTTTGATTTTTTAAGAGACAAAAACACCCAAGACTGATGCAACAATCTCTTTTCGACAAGAATGATGTTGTTACTTACTTGAAAAGGAATTGATGAAATTTTCAATGATCTGAAGCCTAATTTCTAGGTGTGTAGTGCCAGTTTGGTGCGTAGCGCAAGTTCAAAATTACACTGCAGGAAAAACCTAGGTGCATAGCACCACTTCTATGCGTAGCGCTGAACTTTGGTGCGTAGCTCTGTTTTGAAGACAACTTTTGGAGGCCTTCCTGATGTCCAAATTGGGAATTTGATAGCTAGTTGGAAATCTTATTGAGTCTACTTTCCAGAACATTTTGAATTTTCCAATTGGAGTTCATTTTCCCTATCAAAAGTCCAATCTCCCAAGACTAGTCAAAATGTGCAGAATGAGGCTGCAAAAATGCAGAGTGTTGTTACAATCAACTTTTAAAGATCTTCCTCAAATCAAAATTGAGCTCATGATAGCACATTGGAAAGCTCTTTGTGTCTAGTTATCAGTTGACTCATAAATAAAGTCATTTGGCCAACCAGGCTAGGAGAAATCTTGATTTTCCAAAAGTCACTCCAGAGGTGCCTTAACTCTCATGAGGAAACTTGTATTTTTGATATTTCTCTAAAACCATGACACGTATGTAAAACGTAAAGGAGGTTTTTCTTCCTTGGCCTATTTTGGACAAAAACCTCTCTCACTTTTCCGAAATTCATTTTGTCTTTCTCAGAAACTAAAACCCTAGGAGAGGGAAATGAGCCTTACCTGAGCACAACTAAAGCACAACAAGGTGTAAAATGACCCATTGGAACCTAAAATGATGATGACAATTTTTTGAATGATGGTACATGCAGCTGAATGATGACATGGACCAACACTTGGAAAACTTTGAAAGGAGTGAAAACAAATCTTAGACCTAATACCTAGTGACCAAATTTTACTTGAAGACTCACTGAAATGACAAAATTTGACTTTGACACCCTAAAACCACTTTGTAAGAGCATGTTTGATCGCTAGTGGAAGGCTTCAAAGACTGACACTAACAAATTTCATTAGTTTTCATATCTGCTAAAGTTTCAGATTTTCTTTCTCTTAACATTCATGCAAAATAATCATTGAATCCTTTAGAAAATATAACTTTAGCTGCAGTAGCTGGAGGCTCACAATCTGGTGGCATCTTATTGCAAATCTTGTTAAACCTTTTGATAAATTCTACAATAGGTTTACCAGAATTCCTTTTTAAATCTTCAAATTATGTAAGATCATAAACAAGGGATTTTTTAATTCCCCATTGGTTTATGAATATATTTGTTAATTCTTCCCATGAATTTATAGAATTTGCAAGTAACAATCTGAACCAAATTCTAACATTTTCCTCTAGTGATTGAACAAACAATATCATATAAACATCTTCATGTTCTATGTTCATATTGTCTGCAAAAGAAAAAAATGCAGAAAAATGATCTTTTGTTGATGGTTTTGTTTCTCCATTAAATCTTGGTAGATGTTTCAAATATCCTTCTGGAAAGTTGAATTTGATTTGATGGTGGAAGTACTAGTGTTACATATCGAGCTGTCACAATTGGTCTGAATGCAACCATTTGTTGTTATGGCAAAATTGTTTGTCTAGGAGATAATGATTTTTTAGAAGATGATTGATCTGAAATTAAATGTTTTTTTAAACACTGAGGATGAACAATTATCTTTTTGACTTCAGCAACAATATTTTCTTGATCTTCAAAAGCTAAAGGATTTGTGTAGATTTTAAGTTCCTCTTCAGGCTTGGTAGAAGTAGAAGGATAAGCATGTATGGTAGAGGAAATAAAATCAACAATTTTAAGTTCAAGAAACTCAAGTTCAAGCTCTGCTTCTATGTCAGATCGCTCTGAAAAGGGAACAGGAAGCTCAAAGGATTCAATTTGATGAACTAACAAAGCAAATTGTAGATTTACTCCCTTAGAAAGGAGTTCTAAGACTTTAGGTGGTAAATCTGATAATTCAACAAGGATAGGAATTGGTTAAAAATGATCATACTGTGAAGTTGTTTCAGGAGGAAAAGAAGTAGAAGTAGAAGCTCAAAGTCTACGTCTAAGAGAGACAATTCTCACAAGTTTTTATGAATCTGATAATGGAGTGAAAAGTTGAGGATCGGAGAAAGATCTAGTATGCCTGTGTGAAGCCAATTTTAATTTATGGAGTCGTCAAGTGAAGGATTTTAGCTTGCTAACCTCTTATTCACCATTAAGAGGAAAGTCTTATTGTTGTCCTTGGGAAATAAACTTCAAACTTCATTCTTCGACAATGGTGCCAATCTGATGTTGTATATTTGAAGATAGTTCTAGGCTCGGGAATTGTGCTAAAGCATCTAAGTGAGGGATTTAATTTAATTGGATGACTAATGAATCAAAAGATTAACACTTGTACAATCCAAAAACTTTTGAGATTTTCAAAGTGTTGATTTTCACTCCTAACAACATATAATCATTCAATTGATTTTGACAGAGGAAATAAGAAGATATATGATCATTAAAAATTCATTCTAAATACTTAATTAATCATATATAGTAGATGTGTGTAGAGAAATATTTTTAACCAAACACATATACATCTAAGAGATGGAAGAAAGCAACAATTAAATGATGCAAAGGTACTAATTTAAACAACGTGTTCAATTAGCTAGTCTTAGTGATGATAATAATTTTGCAGTGAGTTGTGAGGGAAGTTAATATTTAATTTATCCTTACCTTAAATCCTATGTTACCTTGAACATATGATGAAAAATAGAAATGAATACACCATAAAAAGTCACATAAACACAATTGTTGTTAAAACCGAAGTCATAATCCTTTGATTATCTTCAAAAACTTCCATAGAAGTATAATAATGTTTATTGGCTATCACAAAATTTCAACCTTTTTTACTTCGAATTACAATGTACATATAGAGTGTAATTAGAAAATATCTACTTTAATGCAATCTTTATTAAAAAAAATGAAGTCTTATCCAAAATACTTTGGATATATCTAATTAATAGAATTGAAAAATAGAAATATAAAACCAATTCTGGAGAAGCAACACACTATTCAAGGATGTTGTTTGCAACTGTTGTCTCGAAATTTGTATCTTCTCTTTGCATTCCTATATTTGTTGCACTGACACCTAAAAAACTACATTTTGTTCCTTCTTTTTTGTGCTATTGCATGAAATTATGCATTCAATTCACTCAAGAAGTTTGAGGAACTTATCCCATTTGTCATCAGCTGGACATGAAAGTTTAATCACCTTCTTGTAGGCTTCATCCACTTCTGGATACTCCTCAAATATTGGTTTAGTAATAAATAAATGATGGACTTCATGTAAGATAAATAAGTAATATTCTAAACCTTCAGAAAAAGCTTACCACTTATGATCTATTTTACCTTAGAAAATCTTAACTTATCTGATGATATGTCATGTAATTTGTGCTGGTAATTCTCAAGTGGAACCAATTGGCCACAAGAGTCCCTTAAAGATGGAAGTCATTTTCGCTGGAGGATGGAAATTTTTTTGTGAAGCATTTTAATTTGAACGTCCAAGTTTTGACATTTATTTTCCTGCTGCAACATTAAGTTTCTTTTTGTCAATACCTTTCTGACCTTTAGGACTGTGTCTTTCCTATCTTCGATTCCCAACTCTTCAAGTTCATCTTTGGTTTTGGAGTTCATCACTTTAATAATCCTTTGTGCTTCTCCTTGTTTATGATCCAATTCTTCATTGATTCCTCTTATGGTTGCTTTTGCTTTCTATACCAGTTGCATCTATTCAAATATCTCGATGGATGTCTACATCTCTAAAATGGTTGAATTAATTTCTATCTAGATTTTCTCCTTTCCTTCAGATAATGTCTGTGCACTCGTTCACTGATCCATGTATTTTTCAATTTGTTTAGCTAGCTTGAAATTCTTTTGCACCTTCAAAATATATGCATTATCTTCCTTAATTTTACTTTCTTCCATTCTCTGTAGTGATGCCTTCAATTTCACTATTTCAACATTTATAAAGGATAAATTCCCCATAGCTTTTGATAACGTTTCAATGGCTTCTTCACTAGTTGATTCTATTTTCATTGTATAAATTCCTGCACTAATTTCTTATTCAATCTCTTTTAAGAGATTTTCCAAATCTATTTCCATTTTCGAATTTGAATATTTTGTTCAAATATCATCTTCAACATATTTTATTTTTCTTTCTCTAGTTGCCCCACTTCCTAAGTTTGGGGATGCTCTGTTGTTGGTAATTTTAGTTGTTTTCTTAGTCCTTGAATGTTTGCATTTGGATCTAATCCTAATTTTATTACCAAATCTTCTAATTCTTTTATTTTGGTATCTCTAGCTAGGGAAGACATATTCTAGTTTGAATTGTGAATGAATATTGTTTAAAGAAGCTAGTAATTTTGATTCTGCCAGGGAAAAGCTTGTGAATGAGGAATAGATCATATCCCCTGCTTCTTTATGAAGATAAATTTGATCTATTGGATGAATTTTATTTGTGTCAAAATAAAATAAAGAAGTCTTGTAGTCCTTTTCACTTTTAGGAACTGGAAGCTTTGGCCCAAGGAATGCTAATTGAAATTGCCTTATGTCACGGTCAAGTGCAGATAACATTCTAGTTTGAGTACTAGAAAAATGTTTCCAAAACTCATAAAATGTAAAAGTACTCAGTGCTTCATCCTTCTACTTCATTTCTCTAAATGTTGCAAAAATACTCTGTTGTTTTGAAGAAGAATAAGCAGGGGAATCTAGAATTGTTTCTTCAGCTTCTTGTAGATAATATGCAAGCACACTTGATAGTACCATTGCATTAAGGTGTTTAGTCAATTTAGTGTCCTAAATTGCTACATAAATTATCAATCCGGGTATCGTGAATTGATGAAGTGTAGTGCACTATATGTGCTAGATGACCCTTCTTACCTCACTATTTTTGAGATTATGTTTGTTTTGGGGTTTTTCTCTTTCGATTCCCAACATTCTGCAATGTAATCTACAAAATCTTAATCTACTGCTACTAAGAATCTAGAGAGATGAAATGAGAGCTAAAAGTGCTTTAAGCCAAATTTGGAAGTAAAGTTTTAAACAAGAAAATGAAAACAAAGCTTCTCTTCTTGCTATTATGATTGTTTCCAAAACATGAACTGAAAGGACTTAAAACTACTATCTACTCAATTACAAAACCAAAGCTTAAATGAGAAAATGAGATTGCAACTGTCTATGATAAACCAAAAATGAAATACTAGAAATAAGATTACCGCTACTGTCTAATCTCTTGCAGAATCAAAACTTAATGAACAACTGAAAATGGAATTGCAACTAAGCTAAGTGAAAAACCATAATTGAAAACGAAGTTGCAACTATTCTATTATGAAAGCAAAGCTAAATGAAGTATTTTTTGTCACTCTGCTACACAATTTAGGGAGAACTACCTCCTTGTGATAGCATTTTGAGATATTTCATTATTCATTATTCTAAGAAAAGTAAACATGAAAATGCAGAGAAAGACTCATTCACAAATGAAACATTTCACCACTTAGTTTTAATATTAACCATCAACTGAAAGGGATTTTGGAAATATTCATTTATAACATGAGTTACTTAAACTAATAAGAAAATGGCATTGAACAACTTAATTCAAAATCTAAAAACTAATGAATAGCAAATCAAATGAACCAATTTATGCTACTGACATCAACTTAAAGCTACTGATAAGAAACTAGAGAGTAGTGAATAACTAAAGAACTATTCTGCATTGAAATAAAACTACACTGAGTTAGTGAAAAGATGACAAGCAGCATTATAAACAGAGTTAGAAAAAAATTATAAACATAATGAAGAAAACATAGTGAATTTAAAATTGAACTACAAAAGACAAAACAGAAATAAAATGTACCCTTGACCATGCAGGGGCCCTCTGAAAAGGTCTCGGATTATAAGCACTCAATCGAGACATCAACAATGCTTCAGTTATCCATTGAAAAAAGAGTCTTTATATTAAAACAAAGAACTGAGTTCTTCAAACTACAAGGCATAAATTTGAACTATTGCATAAGCAAAAATGTGAACTTCTTCTACGTTCTACACGTTGGTATTTATAGAGAAATATACAACTGTTTTGAAGAGAGAAATTAGCTACAGAAAAACACGTAGACATGCCAGTATGCAGAATTCTTGTCCTTGGTTGCTTGGAAACATAAATCTATGGTAGTGGCTTGTTAGATTCCATTTGCGCAGGTGGCATATGAAGTTCACGGCTTCAAGAGACTGCTTCGGATCCCATCATTGAGAAACGTGTGCAAAACAGAGTCCTATTTGACATAGGTTTCTATAGTTTACTTCCCTTTGAACAGAGTCCTCCTCATCGATCTAGGCCAGATGGATAGGATACGATCCATGCTCTAATGTTTTCCAAGCTACCCATGTGGTCCTTTTCCTCTCTTGACACCTGTAACCTACAAAAGCATGGAGATGGTTGTGGAACAGCCGATTAGCTACGGAATGTGGCTGCGTTCCATAGCTGAAAGACAAAAACATATTCAAATAGAAAACATAACAGTATAACTTGTAAATCACTGAAATATACTTCTTGAGGCAATGTGTAATGGTTTTTGATGATTAAGGATGCATTTTTCATGGAAAAGCAAAGAAAGAATGATGAGAAAGTTGGTTAAGGGAAAGGCAGTTTTGGAACTCAACGTACCCCCACTGCGAAACTATTACATGTCCCCATGCAATCAAAATTGTGAACTCCCTCTTCCTACAGCATCTGCTCTGAGACTTCAGCCAAAAAATCCAACCTCTTCTTGATTTTCTTTGCTACAACTGCCATCCTAGGCTTCGCCATGAGAAATATATACTTAAGGTTAATGAGAGCCCTGTTTAGCTTCTTGCTTTTCCTTTTTAGTTTTTTGTTCTTCTTCTGCCATAGAGCCAAATGAAGCATAGTGTTATCATGGATAATCTTATCCAACTTGTTTTGTTCTTTTAAGGCTTCATTTTTCCTTTGGAAGTGCCTATTTAGAACCTCTAGTTCATAGATTTCATGCTTAAGTGAGCTAGTCAAAGTCTCTTGTGATGTGGTTGGCTGCTCAGGGTTGGATGAAGTCCCTTAATCCACTGATGTATTCTTTTGCTCCAGTGACTCAATGTAATCATAAATTTTTTGTTGGATTGGATCAATTCCTGGAGAGACTCTCTTTGAGATGCTTTCAAATTTTTGTTGAGGACAGTGTTGTGGGCTCTGCTCAAATGAGATATTGTCTTGGGACTGAGTTGGAGTTTCTTCTCCCAAATCTATGAACTAGGTCTCTTTTGATTTTTCTTTCTTCACTTTTCCCTTGATTCTATAACTTCTCCTCAAACTTTGGGAGCCTATAATTTCTTCCTCTATAACTTGTCTTCTTTTCCCCTTCTCCTTCTCTTTCTTGAACTGATCCTTGAGTTGACTAATCTCTCATAAAGTAATTTTTCATCCTCTGATGAAGGTTCAGGAGTATTTTTATGGATTCCCTCAACTTTTTCCTTCATCTTTCTCCTCCATTTTTCTGCTTTCTGATCTCTGTTAATGTTTCAGAGATGGGATATTCTTCACTGTTTTTTTGTGTTGAAGTTTCAGGAGTGTTTTGAATGGTGAGACTAGTTTTCCTTCTCCTACTTATTTTCACAGAACTTACCTCAGGCAATTCTGGTGCATCTTGGAAAAAGTTTATGATCAAAAAGTTCTCCCATGTGTCTCCTACACTCTTTAAGTGATATTCAACTAAAACTTTTACTAGACCATGGTGATAAAGATTGGTTTCTATGTCTTCCATTTTCTTCTGAACAGTAGTGGCCATTCTCCTCAAACTATTCAACAGGAAAAATGGGAGATTGATGGTTCCGTTTTCAAGAAAATTCATCAACATTCTTATGTGATATACATACATGGAACCAAATCTTTCCTCGCATGTAATAAATTTTTGTAAAATTAATAACATGCTACTCCATTTACCTTTAAGTGCAAAGATGGGAATTCCTCTCCTAAAAATTGAAGTGTCCATACCTGGATTTTGGAGAATGACTTTCCAAGTTTCATCATGGAATTATTTATTCTTGAACCACCTCTCTCCTACTCTTGGTAGCTCGGTTTCTTCAGTAATAAAAGACTCGGTCACTATAAACTTTATGTCACCAATCTCCACGTCCATCCCATCAAACGATCTAGCAAATGACTTAGTGATTTCTTTATGGTGACCATCGAATTTTTCAGTGAAACTCAGCCAACCAGCTTTCTTCAACATTCCTTTCAACTAAGGATAACCTTCCATGTAATTCACTCCTATAGGTTCTATTCTGATGATGAGACCCATCACTCTTATTCTCTGCTTTTCTTCAAATTTCCCTTGACTGTATGAGAAATGAAGTGACTGTGTGAAGAATATTGTGTATACGGAAGTGGAACAACTGGTATATGGAAGCAAAAATAGTTATGGATATGGGGATGAAATGATAGAGTATGTGGAAGGAAAACAACTATGAGTAGGAGATAAAACATCTGTACATACATGAAATATGTAGAAACAAAGTGTGTAGAAGATATATGAAATGGAGTGGCTGCACACATAAATTGTGCGAAAAACAGAGTGACTGCTATACACAAAGAATACGAAAACAGAATGACTGTATGCTCAATATAACAGTGTGCTTGTATGCACAAGAAGGTTGCAGAGGTATAGAGAACTCTGTGTAATAAATGAACAATAGAGTTTTGAAGAGTCGTATTCAAATGGGTTATGTCGTGACTCTAATCGTTTAATAGGCGTGCTAAAGAAGTACAGTTAAGTACGAGTCAAAAATGGGGATTGCATCATTATACCATTAGGCATTCAAGTCGGAAGGTGTGGTGGAATCATCACGGAAATTGGTGGAATATGGTAGTGGAGTGAAGTGAAACTTGCAGAAGTAAAACACAATGAAATGAAATAAAACAATGAATTTTTCAGAATGCATAATGAGTCACCAGTTTTTAGAAAATACAGGGTGTCAGAGTCTTTTGATTTTCACCCTGTATTTTTTGTATGAACATGCCAATCAATGATTGGTTTTCAATCTTATACAATTTTTTTTTGGATATGATGAAAATAACAAAGACTAAGTTGGTGGAGAAGAAGGATTCTTCTTTACCAACTTCATTTCAGAATTATTTTGAAAGATCGTGATGAACTCCTTCTTTGAGATTGGTTTTTGATAAATTTTCAACCTATGACCATTAACAAGGAGAGGAGTTTGATTCTCATCTACTATTCTGATTCTTGCTGCTCCATTACTGAAAACTTTTCCAATCTCATATGGCCCAAGCCAACGAGTTTGGAACTTCCCTTGAAAATCCTTAAAATTTGAATCAAATAACAATGCCCAATCTCCCTCTTGAAACCTTTTGTCTTTGATGTTTTTGTCATGCCACTTAGCCCTCTGTTTCTGAACTAGACCAGTTCTTTGAACAACCTCTTGTCTGATTTCATCAAGTTCATTCAACTGCTCCAGTCTATGCTTTTGAGCTTCTGATAAATCCATCCCCAATTGGACCGCCATCTTGAAAGTTTTGACTTGGAACTCTATGGGGAATAGGACTTGCTTTCCATAAACAAGTTCATAGGGTGTATGCCCTATTTTGTTCCTCCATGTAGTTTTGTAGACCCACATGGCTTCAGGAAGCCTTTCTGCCTAATCTCTTCTATGTAGATGCACAGTTTTGGTGAGGATTCCTTCAATCACTTTATTTGTAGACTCCACTTGACCATTTGCTTGTGGATGATAGGGAGCGGATTTCCTATGCTTGATCTTGTTCTCTTTCGTAAGCCTCTCCATCATTTTGGATGTGAATTGAGCTCCCTGATCTATCACAATTCACCAAAGTGAGTAAAAATATCCTCAAAAAGAAAACTAACTACAGATTTTTCGTTAGCAAAAAGTAATGCTTTGGCTTCTACCCATTTGGTGACATAATCAGTGCATACCAATATATACTTTTTCTGCTTGGATGGAGGATTAATAGGTCCAATAAAGTCTAAAGCCCATTTTCCAAAGGGTTCAATAAGTACCTAAGGTTGTAATGGCATTTCATTTGAGGGGGCAGGTTTCCCTACCCTTTGGCAGCTGTCGCACCTTTTGATATATTCTTTATTATCTTTGAAGATGGATGGCCAATAATATCCTAAAGAAAGGATTTTATAGGTTGTCCTTTTGTCAGCAAAGTGTCCACCACACGGCTCATCATGACATGCTTTGAGAATATCAGGCATTTCGTCTTCCCTGACACACCTTCTGATCATAAGATCTGGCCCTATTTTATACAATTAGTTAGTGATCCATGAATATCTTTCACTATATTGAATAATCTTTATTTTCTCTCTAGGAAATAAATGTGAAGGTAACTTCCATGTAACCAAGTAGTTAGCAACATCTGCAAACCAAGGAGTTTGAGTAGTTACTACAAATAGATATTCATTAGGAAACTTATCCTCAACCAGTGAGTCTTCTTTGATATTCTGAATCCTGGACAAGGAATCAGCAACTGTGTTTTGTTTTCTAGGTCTATCTAGCACAATAATGTTGAATTCTTGCAAAAGTAAAAGCCATCTTGTAACTCTGCCATTAGTAATAGGTTTATTCATCAAATATCTAATTGAAAAGTGATCTGTATGAACGAAAGTTTCATAGCCTGTTATATAGTGTCTGAACTTGTTAATTGCATGAACAACAACTAAGAATTCTTTTTCAGTCACAGTATAATTCAACTCAGTGGGAGCCAAATTTTTACTTGTGTAGTAAATGGCATAAGGAATCAAATATTTTTGTCCCAATACAGCTCCTAGAGCTGTATCTGAAGCATCTATAGAAATATGGAAAGGAAGTTTCCAATTTGATCCTCTTAAGATAGGTGCTTCAGATATTTCTTCTTTCAAGGTTTCAAATGCTAATTGGAAATCAGGATTCCACTTTAATTCACAATATTTTGTAAGCAATTTGAAGAGTGGAGATGCTACTTTGATAAAGTTTTCTATAAACCTTCTATAATATCCTGTAAATCCTAGAAAACTTCTAACATATTTTTGGCAATTTGGAATTGGTAACTTAGAGATGACTTCAACTTTTGATTTGTCTATTTTAATCCCATCTCCTGAAATATGATGTCCTAAAGCAATACCTTTTGTAAACATCATAAAGAATTTTTCATGGCTTAGTGAAAGGTTTGTTTCTTTACATCTTTTAAGGACTTTTTCCAAATTTTCCAAAGCTTCTTCAAATGTGTTACTATAGACTGTAAAATCATCCATATATACCTCTACACAATCATGTATTAGATCAAAAAAAATTCCTAGTACTGCTCTTTGGAATGTTGCTGGTGCATTACATAACCCAAAAGGAAGCACTTGGTAGGCAAAAGTTCCCCATGGAAAAGTAAATGTGGTTTTGTCCTAATCTTCAGGTGCTACCTGTATTTGATTATAACCACTAAAACCATCCAAGAATGAGAAATACTTTTTACCTTCTAATGTATCTAATACCTTATCTATAAAGGGAAAAGGAAAGTGATCTTTCAAGGTTGCTTTATTCAACTCTCTGGAATCAATGCACACCCTCCATTTCCCATTCTTTTTAGGCACAATTACCAAAGGAGAAACCCATTGGCTATCTGAAATTGGGTAAATGAAGTTTACATTGAGTAATTTTTGGAGCTCTTCTTTCACAATCTCCCTAAGATTTGGATTCATTCTTCTTTGAGGTTCTCTGATTGGTCTATTGTTTTCCTCAATATAGATATGATGGATATAAGTCTTAGGATCAATACCTTTCATGTCAGTGTATTCCCATGCAAATGTAGCAGAATGCTTTTGTAATATTTTGGTTAGCTCTTCTTGTTGTAGTTTCTCCAAGTTTTTGTTTATGTTCAATGTCCTACCTGGAAAAATTTCAGTTTTAGAGCTACCAAACTCTTTCATAGAATAGAGATACATCTTCCTAGATGACAAGTATTCAATATTAGATATTTCCTGAAATTGTGCATGATCATATTTTGAAGATGTTTCAAAATTTTCCAATGTGTTCAAAATTTGACTATATTCACTAATTTCTGATATAGTAAAGATAGGTTGAATAACATCTTCATCATCAATCCATTCCTTGTCATCTATTTCTGTAATTTCTTTTTCTGGAGGATACAAAGTAAATGTCTTTGTTGAATTACCATCAGAAATGTGCATGTCACCAGATCTACAACTAATAAAAGCATCAGTTGTGGCCAGCCAAGGTCTTCCTAATATGAGTGGGTGTCCTCCTAGATTATTCTTAGGAGTTAAAATCATGAAATCAAAAAGATATTCCCAAGAATCTAAGAGACTGAAATGTCTTCTAGCACACCATCTGGTTTGATTACTGATCTATCTACAAGTTGTAGTAAGGTAGGTGTGTAAAGAAGGTTAGGAAGTTTAAGCTACTCCATAGTTTGTCTACTGATAATGTTTATCGCTGCCCCTAATTCAATCAATGTGTTTGGAATTTCAAACCCATTTATATGTGTCTTGACAATTGGACTTCCTGGATCCACATATTTTTGCATGGCAATCTTTCCCATCATGATATCTACTATCTTTCCTACCAGGTGAATTCTTTTTGTTTCCCTTGGTTTTCTTCCTAGTCTTTTGACGCTCAACTCCTTTATTGTCTTAGCTAGAATTGGAATTTCTCTAATGGCTTGTAACAAAGGAATGTTGATACAAACATTCTTCAATTCATCTAGGAAGTCATAATTGGGCAACAAGATCAATTTTTCTACTCCTCTATCAATTTGTAATCTCTCAAGAAAAGGAGGTGTAGAAGTAGATGTCGGTTGCTCAATGATAGGAGTTGTGTTTATTGACTCTTTTTGTTTTCCTTTTTCAATGGTTTGGTTTTGAAGGGATGTTCCCTCAAAACTTTTATTTACTTTTAGAGAATCCTCCTCAGAAGCATCTTGTTCTTGAATGACTATAGAGGGTTTTTCCTTTTCTAGTATCCTACCAGATCTGAGTTGAACATCATTAAGATCTAGAGGAGCAATCATGTAAGTAGGAAATTGTTGACCTTCTACCATGTAAGCATTCTGAGGGTTTTTATTATTGGGGTTTGGTAATGGTTGGGCTAGTATTTGATTTGGTTTTTGTTTAAATGGAAGTAATAGTTGAGGATTTTGACTTTGTTGTGGAGGTTTTCATGGAAATGGCAATGAATGGTGAGAGTTTTGATTTGGAAGTTGTGGTTGCTTATTTTGCTACTGATTTTGTGGGGGAGGATAGCTCTGATAAGATGGAGTATATTGATAATATTGAGCAAATCTCCCATAAGGATTTTGTACCCCTTGTGCCCATGGTTGAGATTGATACTGAGTTTGAGGTTGAGGCCGAGGTTGCTGCCAAGAATTCTAGTTTGGTGGGGGTTGAAAATACATTGGATTGTTAAATCCTTGATTTTGTTGCCCCTGCCAAGGTCTTTTTGCAACAAAACAAAGAGGTTCCACAGAATTTTGGATTGTTTCTTCTTAAAAGACAGCCTTAAGACCTAGGATTGAAGGACAACCCTTGGTCTCATGACTTTATGAACAAATCATACAAGTTTCTACATTTTTTGCATCTAAAGGGCATTTCCTTAGAGCATGTTTCTTTTTGCATTTTGGAAAAAAGATGGCTAAAGCTTCAACCTCTGTTTTATGCTTGTTTTGGATTTTGAGGGTGTCTAGCTGCTCACTAAGGCTCCCTAAAATATCAGTTTTAAACTCATCAAGCATATTGCCAATTTCTACCCTACTTATAGATCCTGTTGTAGATTTGTTTGCTCTAACAAGTGAAGGATCTCCCGCTCCCTTCCCGGTTTTAGATTTCCCTCTTGAGAGATGAACACATAGTTCTTCTATGTCACTCAATGGAAGTTGAGAGATATCTCTCTTCCCCATAATGTTAAGGATATCTATCTATTTGTCTCTAATGGCCTTTAACAAAAGAGCTTTCAAAGTTTCTTCATCTAGATTGTTCATCTTAGCTCTTTTCAAATTATAGTTGAATCTCTCAAGCAAATCCTCTAAGTTTTTATCTTCCTTTTGTATCATTTTGAACACTTCATCCTTATGATTGTTAGGCATACAATAATCCAAATATCTATCCAAAAATTCTTGTTTCATGTCATTCCAAGTTCTAATGGATTGAGTGACTAACCCCATAAACCACTTCAAGGCAGCCCCTTTTAGTGTTGAAGGGAACAATTTGAGTTTTTGAGAGTCTTCTAGATAGTCATAGGTTCTGCACAAGACTTCAAACTCAAACAAAAATGTTTCAGGGTCCTCACTTCTCAACCCATAAAAGTTTGGAAGGACAGATGGTGAGATGTTTTTCATTGTGGTATGTGTTTCCTCATCTACTATAGGGAATCCAATGAATTATCTATTTCCCTATTTCCTCTACCTCCTCCATTATTACCTCTACCTTCTCCATTGTTACCTCTACATCCTCCATTGTTTCCTCTACCTCTCCCTCTACCCCCTCCTCCAAACAGTGAGAATTCTCCATCTTGTTCTTCTTCTGCCATTATAGTTTCTTTAGAGTCCTCTGGTTTTTCTATTAATGGATTATGGGAGAGAGTTTCTGCTTCTTTTTCTTCACTAGGTATTCCTACTTCCTCAACTACAATAGGCTCCCCTGTAGAAGTGAAAAAGGTCTTCTCTCCTAGATCTGTTTTAGTGGATGAAGTAGGAGAATATTCTAACTGAGTTGTTGCCCCTTGAATTCCAGGAATCCTAAGGCTAGGAGTATGAGTCTGGGATGGAGGTGTATATTTTCTAACTCTTGGTGGAGTAGGTGGAGTTATGGAAATCAAACTCCTGCCCCTAGCTATAAATCTACCCCTAGAGTATCTTTCTCTATGCATTTTTTTTTTTTTTTTCTTTATGAATGTAAGAGATAAGGCTACCTAGTTACACTTCCCCGGCAATGGTGCCAAAATGTTTAGTCAATTTAGTGTCCTAAATTGCTACATAAATTATCAATCTGGGTATCGTAAACTAATGAAGTGTAGTGCACTATATGTGCTAGATGACCCTTCTTACCTCACTATTTTTGAGTTTATGTTTCTTTTGGGGTTTTGCTCTTTTGATTACTAATGTTTGGCAATGTAATCTGCAAAATCTTAATCTACTGCTGCTAAGAATCTAGAGAGATGAAATGAGAGCTAAAAGTGATTTAAGCCAAATTTGGAAAAGTTTTAAATAAGAAAATGAAAACAGAGCTTCTCTTCTTGCTATTATGATTGTTTCCAAAACATGAACTGAAAGGACTTAAAACTACTATCTACTCAATTACAAAACCAAAGCTTAAATGAGAAAATGAGATTGCAACTATCTATGATAAACCAAAAATGAAATAATGGAAACAAGATTACCGCTACTGTCTAATCTATTGCAGAATCAAAACTTAATGAACCACTGAAAATGGAATTGCAGCTAAACTAAGTGAAAAACCATAATTGAAAACAAAGTTGCAACTATTCTATTATGAAAGCAACGCTAAATAAAGTATTTTTTGTCACTTTGCTACATAATTTAGGGAGAACTACCTCCTTGTGATAGCATTTTGAGAGATTTCATTCTTCATTATTCTAAAAAAAGTAAACATGAAAATGCAGAGAAAGACTCATTCACAAATGAAACATTTCACCACTTAGTTTTAAGGTTAACCATCAAATGAAAGGGCTTTTGGAAATATTCATTTATAACATGAGTTACTTAAACTAATAAGAAAATGGCATTGAATAGCTTAATTCAAAATCTAAAAACTAATGAACAGCAAATGAAATGAGCCAATTTATGCTACTGACATCAACTTAAAGCTACTAATAAGAAACTATAGAGTAGTGAATAACCAAAGAACTATTCTAAGTTGAAATAAAACTACACTGAGTTAGTGAAAAGATGACACAAGCTGCATTATAAACAGAGTTAGAAAACGATTATAAACATAATGAAGAAAACATAGTGAATTTACAATTGAACTATGAAAGACAAAACAGAAATAAAATGTACCCTTGACCACGCAGGGGCTCTCTGGAAAGGTCTCAGATTATAAGCACTCAATCAAGACACCAACAATGCTTTAGGTATCCATTGAAAACAGAGTCTTTATATTAAAACAGAGAGCTGAGTTCTTCAAACTACAAGGAAAAAATCTGAACTATTACATAAGCAAAAATGTGAACTTCTTCTACGTTCTACACACTGGTATTTATAGAGAAATATACAATTGTTTTGAAGAGAGAAATCAGCTACAACAAAACACGTAAACAGGCCAGTATGCAGAATTCTTGTCCCTGGTTGCTTGGAAACATAAATCTATGGTAGTGGCTTGTTAGATTCTGTTTGCGCAGGTGGCATATGAAGTTCGTGGCTTCAGGAGACTGCTTCGGATCCCATCACTGAGAAACATGTGCAAAACAGAGTCTTGTTTGCCATAGGTTTCTATAGTTGACTTCCCTTTGACCAGAGTCCTCCTCATCGATCTAGGCCAGATGGATAGGATGCGATCCATGCTTTGATGTTTTCTAAGCTACCCATGTGGTCCTTTTCCTCTCTTGACACCTATAACCTACAAAAGCATCGAGATGGCTGCAGAACAGCCAATTAGCTGCGAATGTGGCAATGTTCCGTAGTTGAAAGAAAAAACCTATTCAAATAGCAAACATAATAGTATAACTTGTAAATCACTGAAATATACTCCTTGAGGCAATGTGTAATGGTTTTTGATGATTATCGATGCATTTTTCATGGAAAAGCAAAGAAAGAAGGATAAGGAAGTTTCGTAAGGGAAAGGCAGTTTTGGAACTCAACATAAGGTTCCTTTGGATTTCTGACCTTTGATGGTTCCTCTTCTACATTCATTATTTTTATCCTTTTGAAAACTTTAAATCCCATTGGTTTAAAACTTGAACTTGTAAGCGACATACTCTCATTGTGTCTTTTTAATTCTTTTTCTTTAAATCTTTAGGTTCTAGAGTTGTGTGCCTGGAAATTTGCTCCGCAATCTTTTGTAAGATGTTTTCCTCTCATATCCCTTGATTTGAATACTGCTCAATTTATGGTTTGGATATATGGGTATAAGGAGCTGACTTTTGTTCAACTTTGATAGATCAAATTATTCCCAAATGATCATAAGGCCAACTGAAACTCAACTTGAATTTCAATTGTTTCAATAAATTGTCAACTTCCTTTTCTACTGCTCTGTTATTAATTATAAATGGACCCACTTGTGCTTTAACTAAATTGAGTCTTCTCCTTCCTAGATACAAAATGAATTTCATCCATGTTCATCCTCTGCCTAATAAATTCAAGAGTGAAATTTATCATAGGTATGAACACTCGGAACTTGTATGGGGGCAATTCACAATCATAAACTCGGACTCTTGTAATTTTGGTAAAGATACCAATCTCCTACTTTTGATTGCTCATTAAGATGTTAAATATTTTATTATTTCCATGGATATCCTTGGAAATGCATCACTGCTAAGAAGACATAATGATATGTATAAAAATTGCTCTACAAAATCACTGAAATAATACTCCTCTGAATTATTTCTGACTAACAAAGCCCAATGGATAATAGATTGTGGCATTCCATGTGAATCCATATTTTGCAATGGAATTTTGAATCTTTCTCACTCGTGATACAAGAATAGATATACGAAAATTGACTGATGCTTGAAAGAACCCTCAGCATTAAACTTTAGAAATTGTTCATAGATAACATCTAATCAAATCTGACTAAAATTAATAAGGACTGAGGGATTTTTGTGAGATGAAAACACTAAGAGAAATCCTAAAATCATTTCATCCATCCATTTATCATTTTGGTATCCTAAAGACAACAAACCATGGAAACAACCTATCTGGACATTTCTGGAAAGATAGCGGAAGATTTTGGTGGGTTTGTTAAAGGAAATTATGAGGTTTTTAGAAGAAAGGAATCGAAAATATGAACTCACTACTGAAAGGTAAGTTTTTGATAAATTTCCATCAAGGAGTCAGCTAAAATATGATGAAGAGAATTTTGAGGGTTTATCTATAAAGCTTGAGAAATTGAATTTGGGGTTATAGAAAACAAAATCTCATTGTTTCGGACAATTACGACCCTTTGACTCTGTAGATATCAACTTTCACACCAGGTGATGAATTCAGGAAACTGATGGGTTTGAAGGAAACATAATTGGGGCAACATGGACTCTCAAAAATAAAATTCATCACTGGCATCTTCAAATCTCTGAAATGCCCAATTAAGAAGCTCATAAAGATCAAAATCACATTGGGTTTCTGTAATTTTAAACTGGGTATCAACAAGGGGAAATTAATCTAAATAGGGTACATTAGGTAAAATCAGGTTTTCAACAGTTACCATAGATTTCCCTTTTTGACTTGTCATTTTAGAAAATGAAAGAACAAAGAATGATTAAATAAAATACTTGGTGAATTTGCGGCTCGTATCACTCATTAATTGCTACAATTTGTTGATTTGGTGTCACTGAGTTCTTTGGTTAAGAATGACAGACAAAATAACCATAAACTTGATAGAAGCGCTTTAGGTTTATCAACGAGTTTTGAATGGTTTTATTCAAATAACTGTTATTGGTGAGTCTACAATAAATAACCAGAATGTTGGGGGGAGAGAATTTTTTGATTTAACAGTTAAATTGTTAAATTGTTGGGCAATATGGCGGTGGTTAGTTTTGGTGGAATGTGTGGCGGTGGGCAAAAATAGCGGGAGAATTGGCGGAAGGTGGAGGTGATTTGCGAGGGGGGTAGTGATGGTAAGCAATAAATGGATAAGGGGGGCCCACAATCGCTGGGATGTCGACACGTAACAATAGGTGGTAAACTCAATGTCGTTTTGCAGACCTGCC
>APFE031556082.1:41650-52434 GCA_000404065.3 Pinus taeda
CCACCGCCCAGCTCGAATGTACCTGAGATTGTGGCCACACACATCTTCATGCAGCCCTCTTCTCCTCCCGCCATCTCGCCACGCTCATCTTCATGCAGGGCAACAGACCACCTGTCTGTCTAAAATAAGACAATTGAACATCTTCCCATGCATGCATGAACATCCCAATCCCAAGCATTAAATGCTTATCATTAATGCTAGCATTAAACTGATCTTAAGTTGATAACAAAAACATAAATACATATCACCTAAGTTTTTTCCTCCCTGCCTTGGGAAGAGGCCAAATAAGATGATAAATGATTATGTATTTAAAAACTTTCGTTATAATCCGCGGAGGGATAGTAACAAGCAGCTCAATTAATGCTAACATCCTGCTTTTCGATTACTATAGTCCTTGGCCATTGCCAGATGGCAGGGACTAATAAGTTATTATAAATGGTGCATAAAGTTGGTTGAAGATACATCCTACATTTTCTATTGAGCTCACTTGTTCTTCAATTTATTCTACATCCCTTTACACTTTTCATAGTAACTTAAGGTAGAACCTGGTTTGGTGTATGGTGGATTTATTTAGATGTAATTTTCGATGAAAATTAAAAAAGTTGAACTTGCCCTCATAGTCTTAACATTAGTGCTTGATTACCTCTATGCACATAGGGGTTTTCATGTCTCCTTCCCCAGCTCTCGAAGGGGTGATTGTATCCTTAAATTATTCCCTCACTAGGAGGACTTTATCATAAGCAAACACAATAAATTATCAAGTAGATTTTCTTCGTTAACTACTCCATACTATAAGGTTTATTGAGAAGGTTAATGTAGTTTCTTCATTCCAACCTTTCCCAAATGTTGTCCTTGCTAATGTTTGAGTTCCTTGATATAGGCATTATTTATTCTATGGATTTAATCCATCCACACAACAAATACAGTGACTATGCATACCAAAAAGATCACGAGCAAGTTTTAAGTTTTATTGAGATGGACTAAAACATCGATTAATAAATTTAATCAAAATTATATTAATGAATTTCTCTAAATATTCAAACTTAAATTTATTATACACTAATTTAATCATCTTTAACAATAAAAACCACTAACATACACAAATATTCTTAAACATACAAAAGTTAATAAATACATTTCCATCCATTTTGGAGGACCCTCTCCCAATCCACAAATGATGAAAAAAAAATAAAAATTTATTGTTTCTGTGAGCAAAATAATGCGCAAGTTGTTAAGATATTTATCCATAACCAACATCAAAAAATATTAAAAGAATATTATTTATGTTAACAAATTTATTATACCTACATTGAATTTGTTAAGATACTTATGCATTTGCCAACATCAGAAACACGAGATTCACAATTTTTGAACTTTAGATTGGACATTTTAATATTATTTGAGTGAAGGTTTAACATAGAATTTAAGTTGTGTTTTTATGATGAATTTGGTCTTGTGATTTTATATAATTAAGTTGGAATATATGTTTGAGACTAAATTAAATGATCAAAAGTTTAGTGGTTAGGTATTTTAATTTTTAAATATTTTTACTAGTTAATAATTATTAATATACATTTTGGTTATTCAACTATTTTATTATATCATGAACATTGGAATAGCTAATAAGATAGAGGTTAAAGATTAGAGTGATTTTGGAATTGGAATATTAGTATTTATATGGTAATTTATTATTATGTCAATATTTTATGTAAATGCCAAATGCTTTTTTTTAAAGTATATTTACATAGTTATTTATTATGTTAAAATTTTATGTGGATGTCAAATACAAGCCTTTTTATTTTTCCAAATATATATAGATTTGATAATTTATTATGTTAAAATTTTATGTGGATTTCAAATGTTTTTGAGCCAAGAAGTTACTTCATATTTTTCCAAATATATTTAGATTTAACATAGAAAAGTTCATTGCGGGAACTTAAATCTATGTTTAGAACAATTTTTTTTTGGTTAAATAAGAGTGGAGCCTTCTATTAACCGCAAGAAATATTACATATATTACATGTCTTTACAAGTGTAAAGACCAACAAGGGCTAACCCGATGAAGATTAACCATCTACATAACCCCGAAACCTTATACTTAAATCTTACATCTAAACCTCCGTCCATTATCCAACTCGATGGCCATTCGATAAGACCCCCAATGATCCAACAGTTGTTAAAGAAATCGCTTCGGAAATATGCGTGACCTTTACCAACTTTAGGGAGTCGACAAGGTAAATAAACTGTCAATGTATAAAACTTCAGGTCCGTTCTTGGACTTAACTTCCTCCCATGTTGAAACCCTATATCCTTTCGATCCAGATCCCGTAAGATCCGACGGTCACAAACATTATCGCCTCGGCAACATGTGCCCCTTTTACCTGGTTCACGAATCTGATAAGGATTATGAGCTAATGGTTTATGAATGTTCGGATCCGGCCTAAGACTTAACCTTAAATTACTATTAGAACCTGATATCCATACGATTAGGCCCCTGTTGATCTGACGGTCCCCCGAGATATCGGATCGAAAACTTGCATGATCTTTACCCTCTTTACGGACCCGATGAATATTATGAACCGTTGATCTAAAAATCTTCAGGTCTGCTTGAATAGTTAACCTTCGATCACTTTCCCACCCGATAGCCATTCGATGACGAAGGCTATCAAGATCTGTGGTTGGAGACCTTCTAAGAAGCATGTTGTTTACCAAGTGCCCCTCCCCTTTAGAAAGCTCTATTTTAAGCATTTTTTAGGGATCAACGGTTAAGAATGACTTTCTCTTCCACTTACTCCTGCTTCCACTGGTCTTCCTTCTTGTTCATTCGTAATAGTCTGGAAGTTCTCCATGTCTTTGGTCGCCTGTCTTCCCCGAGGGTGTCGAATCCCAAGCATACCCACTGTAACTTTCTTTGCAAAACACTCCTTCATTCACCAGACGATCAGCTAGCATATTGGCTTTTCTTCACACATAAACGAAGCTGACCATTCTCAGGGTTTGTAGGTGGGAATGAATGCACTGAAAGACCTGCAAAAGCCACCGATGTTTTGAAACTTTTCCCGGTGCTTTTCCATTAGTATCTTCTTGGCCGCATTAATAACCAATTCAGAGTCTGCTTCAATGATGGTATTATGTAAATTTGACTCGATCAGTATTTATTGGCACTGCTCTAAGGCCATGAGCTCTACCATGTTATTAGTGGTAGTGCGCAAATGACTGTAAAAGATATCCTTAATGCACCCCTGCTCATCTCTGATGACCCCTTCAAAACCAGTCATCCCTGGGTTACCTTTAGAGGCTCCATCTATATTGAATTTCAAGAAACCATGAGGAGGAGGTTGTGAGAAGTCTTTACCAGCATTTATCTCGCTCACACCCTTGTTTATGCTCTAGGGAACTAGCAAATGGAGACCCAACTGCAGCAGTATATGAGCGTCCTGGGGCAGAGTAGGGTTCTCAGGAGGTCTCCCTAAAAGGGCTCCAATAGTGTCTTTGAGTTATCTTAATATTTGTGCAATAATGTTCTGGGTTGAGCCAGTTTTATTCTTCAAAATCTTGTCATTGCGTTCTTTCCAGACATCCCAGATTAAGAAGCCTGGAACCAAAGTCCATACTTTGTTGATGATTTCCCCTGAGAAGTCTTTTCTCTAGTTCTTCAAAGTGTTGGTAATATTGAGTCTATCCCTGTCAGTCTGCCTGAAGACTGAGGCCACCTAATCCCACAAGGTAGAGGTGAATGGGCAAAGGTTGAGTAAGTGTTCCATCATCTCCTCTTGCGAAACACATAGATGGCATTTGGATGGGCCAACAAAACCCCTTCCCCAAGTTAGAATTTTCTTTTGTTCAACCAACCACATAAACAACTTTATGTTCATCCAATGTTGGCGTTGCCAAAGGTCCTTTCATACCTTATCAGGGTTTTGATAATCAAAACCTAGGGCTATTCCTTGAGCTTCTTTGAGGTTAAAGTTACCTTTGGTGTTTCTTCCCCATCTCAGTTGGTCAAACAAGGATGATACCAAAATCCTCCTCTGTTCCAAGTCTAGAGCAAGAGAGCCTGCCTGAGCTTTCAAAGGGCTCTCTTCACTGTAACCCGGGCCCTTCCATATTCTCCATTTACCATTATTCCTTACCTAATCCCAGAAGTCACTTACCATGCATAAACCTTTGTTGTCAGTGTCATTCTTGAGAGGTATTAGTTCTTCCCTAAACAAGTTTGGTTCCTGCCGCCACTTGTCCTCCCAGAATCTTGCCAGGTTCCCAGCTTAGATCTCCCACACGCTTTGCTACTGGACAATGGCTCTGTTTTCCCAAGCAAAATTCCAAATGTGGGAGCCCTTGATAAGCCCAGACATTCGGATATGATCCCTCTCCTACCAATTATTTGAATATTTCTGTCTCCAGAGCTTGGCCCAAGGGGTTGTCGATTCCTTAAGTCACCTCCACCAGAGTTTTGTACCCGAAACTCTGCGGAGGGTTTCAAGGTCATGAAGCCCCAAACCACCATGGGCCTTAGGTTTGCAGAGCTTGTCCCAAGCTACCAAAGCCCATTTCTTTTTATCTTCCCCTTGTCCCCAAAGAAAATCTCTTTGAATGTTGCTGATATGTTGCATAACTCCTATAGGATCAGGAAGAGCTGACATCATGAAAATGGGTATGGCCTGCACGACAACCTTTGTAAGCACAAGGCGTCGTGCCAAATTCAAAGATCTGCATGCCCATTTCCTGATCCTATCCTAAAGTTTGTTAATTACCGGCTCCCACACTCCCTAGCTTAGAGGTTTGTCCGTAAGAGGCATTCCAAGCTACTTAGAAGATAAGTGATCCCTTTGAAACCCTAGAATTCTAGTGAGGTTTCTCTAAATAGCAATGTGAGTGTTAAAAAAGAAAACTTTTGATTTATCAAAGCTTACCTCTGTACCAGTGGCCATAGCAAAGTCGCTCAAGATTTGTTTAAAAGCTTTGGCTTCCTTGATAGTGGGAATGCCTTGCAGCGTAGTATCATCCACAAATTGTTGGTGAGTTGAAGCAGCTCCATCTATGGTAAGTTTCAGTCATTGGATTATGCCTTCAACACTTGCACTTTTTATCGCTCTGCCTAGCCCTTCCATCATGAGCACAAAGAGGAAGGGGGAGAGCGGATATCCTTGTGTGAGACCCCTAGAAGGCATAAAGGTTCTTGAGGGTGAGCCATTAAGAAAGATTGAAAAACTAGCCATGGATACAAAGGCCATAACCCATCTAATCTAGTTCTAGTCGAAACCATAAGCTCTCAGCACTACCCTCATGTAAGACGAGCTTAGCTTGTCATAAGCTTTCACTAAGTCAAGCTGTATGATCATACCAGCTTGGTTATTGCTCTTAAGAGAGTGCACCACCTCATGAGCTTGTATGATGTTATCGAAAATCTGTCTTCCTTCCACATAACTAGTTTGCTCCTCTGAGACAAAAGCTAGAAGAAGGGCCTTGAGTTTGTTAGCAATCACTATGGAAATAATTTTGTACACCACATTACATAAAGCTATGGGTCTAAATCTGTCCGGTGTCATAGCTTTTTCTTGCTTTGGAATCAAAGGTATGAAAAAGGCATTGAGAGCTTTCAAAATCATTCTGGATCTTCTGGAGTCTTCCACTACATCAAGGATGTCTTGTTTGACTATTCTCCAGCATGCTTTGAAGAAGTCCACATTGAATTCATCCGGGAGAGGATCTTTCCCATTCCGCATCTCATTGATCACTTCAGTGACCTCATCTTCAAACACTGGCCTATTAAGATTGTGATTGTCTTCCCTTGTTACAAACTTGGGAATGTACTTTGTGAAATTGTTAATGAACCGAGACTTGTCTAAGAGAGGCTCCTTTGCAATGCTAAGGAAGTGTTGTACTAGAACAGATACCATTTCTTTGTGGGAGGCAAGCTCTTTCCCTTGAAAATCTATGAGTTTTGAAATTTTGTTATGTGACGTGTGATCCAAAGTTGATTTATGAAAAAAAATTGTGTTTCTTTCCCCTTCTCTAATCCATTGCACTCTCGATTTCTATTTCCAAAACATCTCTTCTTGGATGCACCTATCTTCCCATTCCTTCTGAAGAGAATAAACTTGAGTTTTCCTTTCCTCCATAAAACCATCTGTTATTATGATCTGATTAATCCCCTGGGGTTTGAGTTAAACTTCTCTTTTGACTTTAAAAATATTACACCACTCTTTTTTGTTCCAATCTATGTTTAGAACAATTAAGAGCTAGAACATAATTCAATTTTTGTTAGGTAATTACATAGTTAATGTGTTTTTGAAAATATTATTATGTGTATTTATAATAGTTAGTTTTGTTTTTTCTTTTGATATGTACACTTTCCACATTTCACCATGATATGAATAGGTTTTACCATACACAAGTTTATTGGGTTTAATGTAAAAAAAAATTATGATATTATTATTGTAATTTGGCATTGAAATAATTTTGATTTTATTTCTATATTTACTTATATTTGTAATTTTTTTATAAGCAAATTATGAATTATATACTTATACTAATTATAACAAGGGAGCCACTGTCGTGGCTATAGTCCCTACCGGGGTCTGCCACAGCAACAATACAAAATTATAATTATAATTGAATCTCTGGTTTTTGAATTGTTTAGAAGCTAACTGGTAGATGGGTTTTATTTGTACCATGCATTCTTCATAGTGATCCAACACTATGGATCTATGAGTAGTGAAAATCAATTTACAACACCAGGTCCCATGAAGTTTAAGTTGGTTATTAGGCAAACCCATTAAGCCTTACACGAAGCTAAACATTCCCATAGAGTGGAAATAAATGACATTGAATCCTATATTTTAATATATATAAATCAAAGGCTCACATCCAACTGGTAGTGACATTTTACAGTTACATACATGTACGAAAGCTCTGACACTTTAAAAAAACATATCATGTTATTAAGCTTTGCAAATAATGGAATGAACACAAAAAGGCTAGCTGCGCATCAATGGAAGACCCTAGTAAACCCCCTCTAATATTTTCATTCATCTGTCAAAATTTGCTACAAGTACAAAAACTGGGATTGGAAAATTTCGTTAGTACTTTTGATGCCAAATTTGTAGTGTGTGATATATATAAAAACAATTTAAAAAAATGACGCTGGCCATTTTTCAAGCCAATAATAATACAAAACAAGCGAGGATGGTTTCACAGAGCAGTGAATCAATTACAAGAAATCTGAAATGATGCCAGTCATTTTTCAAGCCAATAATAATACAAAACAACCGAGGATGGTTTTATAGAGCAGTGAATCAATTACAAGAAAACTGAAACTGTCACAGTCGTACAAAAACGAGTTAGCTAGATATCAATAGAGGCGATCCCTGTAAATAGCATCAACGCCAATTACTTTTGAAAATAAATAAAGCCATTAAAAAATAAAATATGATGATGATCTATAATTATAATTAAACATGAATAGCTTTATAATTAACCCTGAATAGTTTTTGCAAAAACGAGTTGGTTGGATATCGGTATAGGCGTTCCCTGTAAACAACATAAGTCCAATTACTTTTGAAAATAAATGTAGCCATTAAAACATTAAAAGAAAAGTAATTAGCTGTAATTATAATTAAACCTGAAGAGTTGGTTGGATATCGGTATAGGCGTTCCCTGTAAACAACATAAGTCCAATTACTTTTGAAAATAAATGAAGCCATTAAAACATTAAAAGAAAAGTAATTAGCTGTAATTATAATTAAACCTGAAGAGCCTCTGCAACTGAATCTCTAGATTCAAATTTGATTAAAGCATAACGACTCGATCCCTGACAGTTGCAAATATTAGCGTCTCAACATAATTCCTCTCCGCGGAGATTTCAGGTGTTTGAAAATTTTGACAAATGCAATGTATGTAGAGAAAGAAAAAACGACAGACACCAGATGAATTTTGCCAGGTTTGATATTTCCAAACCTCTTATACTCTTTTTCGAGCCGAGATACAGAAATGTTTGAAGGCAAATTCTCCACATATATTATTGGCCCGATTCCTACTTCTTCAACGAATTAGAGAAATATAGAGACACGATGTTACATGTTCATGTCGAAGGTTGCAATTGGATACCTGCCAACAAAACCGATAAAGGCTCAGAACAATTCACCGAGAACCCATGAAATCGGCAACAACAAAGCAACCTAGAAGTGGGTTAACATCAGGCATTGTGTTGGTGAAGAATTGAATTCTAGAATGGGATTCTCCATGAACACTTCCAGATTTAGATTATCTACGAAGAAGACGAGAGGTTAGCCTCAACGATCTTCGAAAAATACCTTAATCACTCTGAACCCTCTTACAGCGAGGAGCAGTAACACTACCAGTGAAAAATCAAGAGTTACCTGCTATGCCTGGTCCAAAGACGCAGTGCTTTGCAGAGCCATCTCACCGCCGGGGAGGAGTGCAAATGACATATTTTTCGGGCAAACGGGTGGGCGGTTAGCTAAATCGTTCGAGACAAGTGAAGAACATCATATTCAACTTTAAATTAAATCAAAAGTGGAGATGTTTACCAGTGCCCCATCTCCAAACACCCCCGGTACTCAACCCAAACCTCCTCAATAATAAGGTACAGATTTGGAAGACTTGTTTAATTAATTTTATGTTCATGCTATGATCGGGATTTTAGTTGGGATTGATGCTTAGCGCAGGCACCGATGAGAAATGTTATGCCATTTAATTATGACTGATTTTAATTAAATTATTTTATCGAATAATACTTCGAAATTAGATTTTAAAAAATTAAAGGCTTATGAGATTGATTAGAAATGTTATGCCATTTAATTACGATAGCTTTTAATTAAAAATATTTTAACAACTAATACTTAAAAAGATGAGAGGCTTATGAGCATTATTATAAATGTTGTGCCATTTAATTATGATGGCTTATCATTATAATTATATTAACAAGTATTACTGAAAACTAATAATCCACAATTACATTTAATAGATACTAGAGGCTTCATAAACTAAACCTTTAAACAACATTTAAAGAACACAAACCCAAAAGGACCTTCATGGTATGAAATTAATTTGACAGTAAATGACTTATGGAGATCGAAGAATTACATTTAAGAGATATAAAAAAGCTTCCGAGAATGAAGCTTTAAACCACACAAAGGGACGCATATATCAATATTATTATTATTACTACAATTCCACAGTAGAGACCTTACAATATAAATGACCACTTATCAAACTGCTGCAATGTCGGATGATAAGAGAGGGCCTGTGAAATTTTCATTCTATACTGCAGTGGTGGGGTGGCTCTGCAATGATGCCGAGTTTTTCAGGCCCGCCCTTAGAATGTATTGGTGACACACCACAGCAACCGCAGCGCCAATCAACGGACCCACCCAGAATATCCACTGCCATACATTCAATCCATTAAAGAATAAGTCAACCACAAATTTCATTTCTATCCATATAAATCTCCTCTTTGACGTTATTTAGATCAGTAAAATGCAATGCTTCCAAACACAGAATTATAGATAAATCTTACGAGGTCGTCCAAGGATTTTTGATGGCAGCGGGCCCAAAGCTCCTGGCAGGGTTGATGCCTGTGCCTGTGATGGGAATGGTTGCCAAATGGACCAAGAATACCGCTAACCCAATTGGAATCGGAGCCAAACCCTGCATTAACCACTTGTCATATTAGTAAATTTCCATCAGTGGATGAATATTTCATAACACCAAGTTCCATATATAGAGAGAAAGAGTTTCAGGGTGGAATATGATTTGTGTTATGTACAGGGATGTGGGAGTGGTGAGCTTTGCGCTTGGGGTCTGCTACAGAGAAGACAGTGTAAACCAACACGAACGTGCCAATTATCTCCGCGAGAAGGGCCGTTCCCTTGGAATAACCAGTAGATATAGAGTTCGATCCTCCTCCGGTGCAAAACATAAAAGCTCCCCTGCATGCCCCTCACAAGGGCAGTTCCGCACAGGGCACCCAGGCATTGAGCTACAATGTACGCTAGGGCGCGAGGAAGAGAGACCTTGCCGACAAGAAACAGTGCAAACGTGACAACTGGATTGACGTGACCCCCTGGAGACGCGCACTGATTATTAACGTGATTCAGTTTAATATGAAATATGAAATCAGATCTTGATCAAAGCTGCAAGAATGCACTTGGATTCTTATACCTGAAATTGCCGATATGCAGTATACTAGCACTGAGATCATTCCTCCGAAAGCGGAGGCTTCTCCCAACAACCCCACTCCGCCGCAGGTACCTTTGCTTCGTTTCTTTTCAAAAACGGTTGTGAGTGTTATGTAGAGGAAAAGCAACGTAGCAACAAACTCAGCCATGGTATGCAAACATCTGTCCTGCATGCAGGACACTCAAAACACATATCCACTACAATTCACAAAGCGAAATGAGCCATCTAAACTTTGGTTTAAAATTCACAAAGCGAAACAAGTCATCCAAACTTTGGTTAAATTTTTTTTTTGGATTTGGAAATTCAGCAACCCGGCAATAAGACCTCCAATATAAAACTTTGGATAAAAAGCAAGAAACATTAAAGCTCTAAAATAAAACTTTGGGTAAAAGCGGAAAACATCAATTAAATGCTCTGGTCAACCCAAATTAATAGGCAGTCAATGGCGGATCGAACGCTATCCCACCAGGGACTAATAAGACAATATGAATTAGCTATTTTGCAAAAACATATATTTACAATACACCAATATATATTTGTAATACACTTGTTACAATGTTGCAATCTATATAAATATAGTT
>APFE031556082.1:53659-70694 GCA_000404065.3 Pinus taeda
TTTTTGTCATTTATTGTGGATTATAATACAAATTATTATTTAATTTGGTTTTTTTTTTTTGGAGTCAGACAGTTCTAAATTGGAAAATTAAGGACCAAACTAGTTTATTTTGAAACGCCATTAGGTTCACCACTGAACAACAGTTAAGCCACTTATCAATAATGCAGCTGCCAAACACAAAATTAAAATTAATTATATTATAAGTTTGAACTGCATTTTCAGAAAACCGACACTTCTGCAGAGCATAGAAACTGTCATAGATTGACCCTAGCAATTGAAATATTTAATAACATGTAAATCGTTATCTTGGCATCAGTTAAAATTTACACTGAAGATTACAGTGCATTATTAAATACATAGCAGCAGATCATGTACCACTTTTTCATGATGTGTCTGGTGTGCATGGCATTATCAGTTCGAGATTTGACTCTCAATATGTCCTCTTTCCTCTACAATAAAATAGTAAAACAGAATGAGCATCCATTTTCATTACTTCAAAGTGAAGTAAAACCTGCACTTAACCGACCTTTTCCAGCTTTCTATTGTGACTGTCATAAGGAGGAGGCTGCTGTCCGTCCTTGTAATAGCGGTTATGAACATAACGTAGAACAGGAGGGGTTAGAGAGGCTATAATGAAACTTAAAACCCTACATGGCAGGTACAGAACAAGCTCCAGGAGAGCCATGAAAAACGAATCGGCTGGGAGTACACCCCGTGATAAAGTGGAGAGGAAAAACCCAGGAAACAGTGCAGTAGTTAAAAACCTTCCCTCCTTGGCAGCTTTGAGAGTGTAATTTGCAACATCCTTTGCATTCTCAGCCCTATTTCGCTTGTATAAGTTGAATATCTTCACCAGTGTAAACATCCCATCCTCTATTTCAGCTGTATGAAAAATACAATACACATCATCACTGCTAAAATCCCAACTGAAATGGAAGTATATACATTTAATATGCAGCAACTCACCTTCACACTGATCCAATAATGGAGTCTCTACAAACCCGGGGCAAACGAGGCTGACAGTGATATTGTAAGGTATCAACTGTAGTCTCAGAGACTCGGCCAAACCTCTCAGAGCGTACTTAGTTGCAGTATATATGTCATGACCATAGAGTAAAAACTGCAAGTAAATTTTTTAATATCATGTGCCGTATTCTCTTAAAAAAAACTAGAGCAACCCATAATAAAACATGAACAAAGTAATGAACCAGAGAAAATCAAGATGTTTCATCCTACACTGAATAATTATGTATGCACAAGGATGAGATCTATTCAATCACATCACTATGGGCTAAAAATATAGCCATGTGAAAGGAAGATAGTTTTAGTGGTAGTTAGCTATTTTAATTGCCTAAGATAGTTTTTTTAGTGGTAGTTAGCTTGTTTAATTGACTCTCTAGTTTTATATATATATTAATTAGACATATGAGTCTGAGTGTTAATATTCTATTTTTTTAAAACATATTAGTCTGACGGCAAGAACAAGTTGAATATTGTGAATATTAATTCTGGGGAAAAGGCAGGACCATTTGAATATCTGAATTTAAGATGAATGGTGAAATCTGATTCTAAGGTGAATAGTAACAGTGGTTATGATTCAATCCCCAATCTTAGGTTGAAGAGTCCTCCTATACAAATTATATTAAGGAAAAAAAATTTAAATATCTTGATATTAAAGTGAATGGTCAGATAACCATGACAAAACAAATAAATGAAAGACCATACCAGAGATCCAAGAGAACACATGAGCACAATAGACCCTGGAGGCATGGGCTTCCCATCTCGATTTTTCATAAGTGGGAGAGCAGCATGCAAAGTGTAGAGAGTCCCAGTCAAATTTGTCTGGATAATGAGATCTAGCTCCTCTATACTTGTATTCTCCAAATATTTACTCCTGAGAAACCCTGCGTTGCAGATAAGTACATCTATGGGTCTCCACATATGGGACTCCTTAATGGCCTCCGAAATCTTTTTGTAGTTGCTCACATCTGCAGCCTTAAATCCAAGGAACGATGCCCATGTTAATACCCACAAGAAATTCAAGCTCCTGAACAGAATAATAAGGAATTTCATAGGGAACAATAACAATTTAGGCTAACTATTACCTTTGTGTTGATCCTATTTCTGTCACAATTAACTTCTGTAGCAAGATCTTCAGCAGCCATGTTCAGTTTTACAGGATTCCTGGCAATCATGGTGACAAAGGCACCTTGAAGCAGCGCCTCTTTGGCCAACTGAAGACCAATTCCACTGGAGCCTCCAGTGATAATTATGTGCTTATTTCTCAGACTCCCAATTTTAACCTTAGGTTTCCATACAATTTCAACATAAAATAGCAACACCAGGAGGATTGCACCCAAGGCAACTGCACCTTCTGCCAATCGATCCATTAGTGCTGAAGCCTCCTCAGGTTGGAGAAACCAAAAGACATCACGTTTTTGCATCCGCTTTCTGCTCTTATGGATTCCTGAAAGTTTACATTCTGGGATTGGTTGTTGAGGATTCAATGAAACAGTAAATTAAAACAACAGTCACAGAAGCGGTATTGCATGTAGCCCATTGAATTGCAATAAAGACTCGAGCGGAGGTTGGCTGTGAGAACTTAATGCATACCAAAAAGTAATGATTCTAGTCAGGGCTCGGACCATTTCCCGTAAGCAATTGCTTGGTGGGTATTCATACTGTTCACATATTAAGTTTTGCTTTTCAATGAATGAGATGGATTTTACACGTCCGGCGAATTGAATATAAAAGTCACTGAGATTTATGGTAAGCAATATAAATGCTCTTATTACTGAGATTTATGGCAAGCAGGGGTGTAGAAGGTAACTTTTTGGAATTTAAGTTTTGGTGGGGTAGTTTGCAGAAAATTAACCATTCACTATTGAATTTGGGGTAGTCTAATCAGATTGTTTTTTTTCTTGAAAATTATGAAAATTTAGGTAATGTTTAAAAAAATTGCAGGGATTTTTGTAAATCTAAGTTAAAGTTTAGATTTTTGTAAATTTAGGTTAAAGTTATTGAACTTTATGATTTTGAGTGTCCATGGTGCTAAATTCATTGCCACTTTCAAAAACATGATTTAAAAACTGCATCTACAAAATTTGTTGATCTTTTTTTGTCTTGATTTAGTCCAAAAGTTTCTGAATTTATTTCAACAAATATGTTTTAAATAACTATAATTCACTATGTAAAAAAGGATAAACAAAAGTATCTCTCTAATTTGGTGAAAATTACTATCAATTTATCACTATCCATTATAAAATAATAGGAGAAATAGATCAGTGACCAAAATTATTATTATTATTATTATTTTGTTGTTGTTATTTTATTTTCTTAATAAATAATAAATATATAATATCATCATTTAGTTATTTTTTAGATTTATTGTTTATAATTATTTTAAAGCTTATTTTAACCTAATTAATTAATTATTTATTATTTGATTTAAGAATTTTAAGAAATATAATTTTTTTCTAGTGGTTTCTTTTTAAATTTTAATTTATTATATAAAGTATTTTTATTATATTATTATTTGATATTTTGTTTGATCATTCATAACTAAAGAAGAAAGAAAGAAAGAAAGAAAGAAATAATTTTAATGATGCTAAAGATAGCTTATGGGAGAGATTGCTTCTTTTCTTCATCCGTTTGATGTATTTGGCACTTTTTCTTTGAACCTTCACAATACAATAAATGCTTTGAGCGTTTCCACAAACCCCTAGCTAAATAGATTATGGAAAGAGCTAGTTGCAAGCAATCTGGTTTTTCCATTTCCACTTTTCCACAGGAACAAAAAATGCATACTATTTCCTCCCACACTTCTTTTGGCCTTTCTCTATTTCTCTCCAAGAGATATTAGCCTCTATATATGCTTTTAGTTGATGACTATTAGCTAGATTAAATACTTCAATATAGTACCCTTTTTTTTATTGCTAGCTCCTTATCCCAAGTACACTTGTGGAACTTATTCATAACAAAAACTTTGATCTCTTTGTTGTTTATTGGACACACAAAACTTATTTATAACAAAAATTCTTTATAAGACAGGCATTCAAACAAATACCTCATTTACTAATAATAAAATATATATTTACTTTTTTTCCATCACTATATATATATAATATATATATAATTTCACATTATTTATATAAAAAAAAAAATGAAGCAAATTTTATTTATAATAATTTTTGTTTTTAAAATGTAAGAAAATATGTATTAAAAAAAAAATAGGAAATAGATATTTAAATAAATTAATGTTGTAATTTAAAATAATAAATTGTGTATCTTCTTTTGAAGTTTAATACATGTTTAGATATGTTGTAGTTTTTAAAGTATATTAATATTAATATAATAAATAATTTAATATGATGATAAAATAAAATATTCTATTATGTATATTAATATAATTTATATCAATTATAAAGTAATTGAATGTCCATTTTAATTTTAAAAGTATTTTAATATTTATTTTAAATAAATTATTTGAAGGAGCTTGGCCGCATCAAGCACGATGAACTAGGGTTTACAATAGGGTTTCAAAGCTGATCACCATGAAGGGGCGAGGAGGGGTGAGTTCCACTCCCCGAGAGTCATGTAGTTTTGAAATGCTTCAAGAAGTCAATGGAGACAGGAACGGGGAGCATCAACAGTGAGAAACAGGGAAACATTAGATCTCAGGATCAGGAGCAGGAAAAGAATCACGAGGAACAAAGAAGAGAAAAGAGAACGAGAGGAGGCAGTTAGAGTGCGAAGCACAAGAAAATGACGGGAATCTGCAAACCGAGGTCAACCATCACACCCCGGGTTGTTTTAAGTGTCCCGGTGCTTCAGTTGCACAGAGATCACATGGTGACATATGCAATAATATGCAAATTTATGTGGATATGGCCAACGGAGAAGGCTTTGTATGACTAGATAAAGAACCACTGGAAACCTAAGGGAGAAATAAATCTTCACCTTGGGTCCAAGGGTTTCTTCACAGTCGTGTTCACAAGCTTAGAGGACAAAGACAGAGTATTTGAAGGAGGACCATATTTTTACGCGACTGCAGGCCTCTATATGCAACCATGGGTGATGAATTTTGTCCCGGAACGGGAGACATTCACATCATTGTTGGTATGGATAAGACTCTACTCCCTAACTTTAGATTATTGGCTGCCAGAATCCTTAATAGCCATAGGCAATAAACTAAGTAATTTTTTTAAAATATCAGATGTGACTTGGCGAGGGAAATACACCTCCTTTGCCCGAATATGCATAGAAATGGACCTTTCTTGAGCACTTATAGACGAAATCATTCTAGAAGTTTATGATGAAGAATGGGTGCAAGCGGTGGATTATGAACATATCCCATTCAGATGCCGCAAATGTCATGAACATGGGCACCTCTTCAGAGACTGCCCATTGAACAAGATGGAGAACAATATTAAAACTGACACAGGCAAAGACATTGAAGGCTTTACCCAGGTGGGAGGCAGAGGGAAAGGAGGGAAAAAGAACCAAAAGAAAACCAGTAAGGAGCAGCAACCAAGTTATAACAGCTTCAAAATATTAGAAGAAGAAGATAGGAACAATGGGACGAACCAAGTAATGGAGGATAGTCCTGCAAAAAAGGGAAAAGATGATAGCATGGAGGATACACCTGAAAATAGTAAACAAAAGGAGAATCTGCCTAGCACTATGGAACTTGACAGGGACCATGAGATGACCCCAAGCAAGGTTGGAACGGAGGACCATGAGCTGTAAGAAATTCTTCAAAAGGAGAATCTCGATCTAGAAAAGTTCCTGGAGCACGAACCACCAAAGGGGTTGATTCTCTACCACAAGAGGAGTATGACAGACTACAACAACTCTTCTTTTGGAGATCTCAAGCAAAGGGCTATGGAGTCAAAAGAAACCATGATAGCTAGGAAGATAGAGGGGTTAAAACTATGGAAGCTACACCGAGACACGATCCCAAGAATCCAGGCAGGAAAAGAGGAAGAAAAATACAGAATGAGTTGTTGATAGAGTGTGGGAAACTCATGATCAACTCAGGTAAGATGAAAGATCTTACTAGTTATTCTTTTACCAAACTTTCTTAATGAAGCTCACCACATGGAATATTAGGGGACTAGGAAGTAAAAGGAAACAAAAAAATCTTAGCAATAGAATAAAAGAAGAAAAGCCAGATATGATGTTTATTCAGGAACAAAATGTTCAATAGATAAAATAAGAGAAATACACATCAAATGGCTCATCAAGTATGAATATCTAGAAGTTAAAGAAGACAACATAGCAGGAGGAATTCTTACACTTTGGAACCCCTAGAAGTTTGGAATCCTAGATGTTGAAGCATCTAGGAACTACCTTTCAATGGCAATCCAACCTTTGGGTGACAAGAAAGTCTATTTGTTCATAAATGTCTATGGTCCTCAAAAACTTGAAGACAAGCTCAAGCTCCTCATCTCTCTGGAGGAGCTAAGAGAAAGATATCCTGTTATGCCTTGGATTCTAGGAGGGGTCTTCAATATGATCAGATCTCTTACGGAAAAGCAAGGTGGGACCAGAACACTAAGTAGAGACTCCATGGCCTTTCATAACTTCCTAACTGACATGAGGGTAGTGGATACAGAGACAAAAAATGGCACCTTTTCCTGGAATAATAAAAGGGGAGGAGCTTCTCAAATTGCCTCTAAGCTTGATAGATTCATAATCTTTGAGGACCTCATTCTCACAGGCCTTGACTTGTCTACTTTAATCCTCCCTTTTCGAGGCTCGGATCACTGGCCCATCCAATTAGAAGCTTCTATCATAGGCACTCCGAGAAATAGACCTTTCGGGTTTGAGAATATTTGGCTCACCCACCCTAACTTCATCAGCAATATTGAAAAATGGTGGACAGAAGACATGCCCATTCAGGGAACAAGTATGTTCCTTCTACACCAAAGATTGAAATACATCAAACTCAAGCTAAAAGATTGGAACAAAAATGAATTTGGAAACATCTTTAAAGCCAAAAAAGAAGTTGAACAAAAACTCTAAGGAATTAACCAAGTCCTCATCTCATATGGTTTTATCGAGGAAAGGAAAATACAAGCCGACTCTCTCCAACAGGAATGGGAGGATAAATGCATGCAATAGGAGATCTTTTGGAGACAGAAATCGAGAGTGCAATGGCTAAAAGAAGGAGAAGGAAACACAAAGTTTTTTCAGAAGTCAAACATGGAACACAGGGCTCATAATAGGATTTCAAAACTCAGAGATACTCAAGGAAAACGGCTCAACACCCACAAAGAAATAGAATATGCTCTGGTTCAACATTTTCAAAGCATAGCAGAGGAGCCTCTCATAGACAGATCACAATTTATCAATAACTTCACAAAGCGCATTCCTAGGTTGGTAACTAGAGAAGACAATTACAATCTTAACAGGCCAGTGACTGAAGAGGAGGCTAGTGAAGTTATCAAAGAGATGAAAAATGGGAAAGCTCCAAGCGTGGATGGGTTCAATGTAGGCTTCTTTAAAGCATGTTGGGAAATAGTCAAACATGATATCCTTGAGGTAGTGGAGGACTCGAGGAGAAACAAGATTGTTCTAAGAGTGTTCAATGTCTCTTTCATAGCTTTGATTCCAAAGCAAGAAAAAGCTATGTCACTTGATAGATTTAGACCCATATCTTTATGTAATGTGGTGTACAAAACTATATCCAAAGTAATTGCAAATAGGCTCAAGCCCTTTCTGCCAACTCTTGTGACTGAGGAACAAAGTGGATATGTGGAAGGAAGGCAAATCCTAAACAACATCATCCAAGCTCACGAGGTGGTACATTCTCTCAAGAGAAACAAGCAAGTCGGTATGATCATCCAACTTGACCTAGCAAAAGCTTATGATAAGCTAAGTTGGGCTTATATCAGGGAAGTACTAAAAGCATATGGATTTGACCACAATTGGATAAGATGGGTAATGGCCCTTGTTACCACAGTTAGTTTCCCAATCCCGCTTAATGGCTCTCCATCTAGAACGTTTAGGCCTTCGAGAGGCTCAGACAAGGCGATCTGCTCTCCCCCTTCCTCTTTATTCTCATGATGGAAGGTTTGGGCTATGCGATCAAATCAACCAAAGCAGAAGGAAAAATCCAGGGCCTTAAACTCACCATGAATGGGGATGCCTTGACTCACCAACAATTTGTGGATGACACTTTGTTGCAGGGTACACTCATGGTCAAGGAAGCTAAAGCTTTCAAGCAAATACTGAACGAATTTTCTATGGCTATTGGGACAGAGGTAAGTCTTACCAAGTCAAAGATTTTGTTTTTTAATTTTGACATTGCTATTCAAAGAAACCTCACTAGAATTCTAGGCTTTCAAAGAGATTAGCTACCCTCCAAATATCTGGGTATTCCCCTAACCAACAAACCTCTGAGCAACATTGTTTGGGAGTCAGTCACTAATAGACTCCAGGACAAAGTCCAAAAATGGACAAGCAGGTCTTTGAATCTAGCAGGTTGGCTAGTGCTAACTAAAGCTGTCCTACAAACTGTTCCCATAATCATGTTTTCAGCCCTTCCTGCTCCTAAAGGAGTTGTGCAATAGATCAGAAATATCAAAAGAGACTTTCTTTGGGGCAAAGGGGAAGAGAAAAAGAAATGGGCTTTGGTTGCATGGGATAAGGTTTGTAAACCTAAGACACATGGAGGTTTGGGACTTCATGAACCTAATACTCTAAGCAGATTTTTGGGGGCTAAACTGTGGTGGAGATGGCTAACAGAAATGGTATCCCTGTGGGCCAAGATTTGGAAACAGAAGTATGCTAATAGTTGGAAAGAAAGGGATCTCATTCGAATGTCTAGGATCATCAAAGGCTCCCACATTTGGAACAAAGGCATGAGAGAATAGAGCCATTGTACAGAAACACAGTTTCTGGGAGATCAGAGATGGAAACCTAGCTTGGTTTTGGGAGGACAACTGGCAACATGAACCTATTATGTTAAGAGAAGAACTAGGCTATCTCAATAATGATACTGACAATAAGGGCCTACTTTGGGTAAGTGACTTTTGGGATCAGGCCAGGAACAATGGCAAATGGAGAACATGGAAGGACCTGGTTTATAGTGAAGAGAACCCTCTGAAGGCCCAGGAAGAAGCTCTTATAGTGATCTTGGAATAGAGAAAGATTCTGACATCAACATCGTCAGACCAATTGAGATGGGGCAGAAACAACGAAGGAAACTTCAACCTTAAAGAAGCCAAGAGGCTGACCCTAGGGCTTGACTTACCAAACCCTGATATGGTATGGAAGGACCTATGGCAGAACCCGCACTGGATGAAAATCAAAATGTTCATGTGGTTGGTGCAGCATAAGAAAATTATGACTTGGGATAACCTTTGGAGAAGAGGTTTGGTAGGCCCATCTAGATGCCATTTATGTGAATTACAGGAAGAAACAATGGAACACCTTCTCAATCTCTGCCCTTTCACCTCCACCTTATGGAATTGGGTGGCTTCAATCTTCAGAAAGACGGATAGGGACATTTTCAGCATCACTGGAACTTTGAAGAACTGGAGGAGAAACTTCTCTGATTATGAAATAACCAACAAAGCTTGGACTCTGATTTGAGGCTTTCTAATCTGGGATGTCTAGAAAGAACGCAACAATAGGATTTTCAAGAACAGAATGGCCTCATCCAAGAGCATCATAGCTCAGATCATTAGACGGATCAAAGAGACTGTAGGAATCCTTATAAAGAAACCCCCCAAGAATCCACCTCAAGACCCGGATGTTCAAATACTTTTGCATCTAGATATTCAAGTGCCTTTCTCCCAAGGCATAAGCAAGATTGTTAGTCACATAACAGCAGATAAGGACTTCTGGCAACCTCCTCCTCATGGATTTTTGAAATTCAATGTAGATGGAGCCTCTAAAGGAAACCCTAGGGTGGCTGGTTACAACGGAGTCATAAGAGATGAGCAGGGATACATAAAAATCATCTTCCATAGTTATTTGGGGAAGTCACTATTAATATGGAAAAACTCATGGCCCTAGAGCAATGCCTAGAAATCTTAATTGAATCAAATTTGCATAACACCATCATCGAAGCTAACTCTGAATTGATAATCAATTAAGTCAAGAAAATATGCAATGGCACAACACTAAAAAGAGTATTGAAGCACTGGTGGTTAAAGCAGGTATATCAACGTATCCAATCCCACCTGAAAATATTGAGAACCCTCAATTTTGTTCATGTTCATAGAACCACTAACAGGCTAGCAGACGGTTGGCGAATGAAGGGGTACTATGTTCTAAAAGTAATAGAAGATACAACTGGATGTCGACTCCCCTAGGAAAATTGCGCGAAGACTGTCATCAACAGGTTAACTTAGACTGGGAGCACTTTCTGAGCTTGATAAATAAGATAAGAAAAGACTAATGGTAACTGAAGAAAGAGGACCATTCACAGGAAAGATGCAAAAAGTAAACTACGGGCAGGTTGGAAGGTTACTAACCAAAGATGGCCCGGATCTCTACCATCCAATGGATTTCGGGGCGGCAAATATGCGTAGGTTAGCTGTATATTCAGACTCGAAAATTCATAGAGTGATGGTCTATTCTTTCTTTGGGTTCGAAAGAAAAATTAAAGGGTGGGCTATTTTCAAAGATTGTTGCCATCCTACGCATTTCGAGCGTAAATATGCTCGATCTTTAACTTTCAAAATGGACCCGAAATTTTATAGTGAGGGGCTTATTTATTTTTCGTATCCGTTAGAGTGGTTAAAAAGGGGTCTAGTTGCCATGATCCCTTTGGTTCTCCTCCATCCCATGGATTTCGGGCAGAGAAACTGCACGATTGATAATTCCTAATTCGGACCCGAAAAAGTTTAGAAGGTGGTCTAAGGTCCTCTTCAGGTCCACAAGAAGAGTTAAAGTGAGGGTTAGTTGTCAACCCGATATTAACGCATGACCGTTGGATCTTGGAAGGTTGGATCGCATAGTTATCGGGTTTTTGAGTTAAATATTAGTTTATGGTGGGTCTTATGTTGAAGTTTTATGGGCCATCGGATCTATGGGCCCATCCTCAAAGGCGTTCAGTTTTCTAATTTGATGCACGATAGTCCGACTAACAGGCTCCTATGTGGTCTTGTTCGAGCTTTTCTTGGTTTTTGAAGTTTGTTTTGGTTTTTGACAGTCCAACTGGTGTTGAATTTCTCACAGAGCGGGTGCAGCTTTATGTACATTATGTATTTTACTAAGTTTAATAGAAAGTTCCACTCTTACTTGAACAAAAAAAAAAAGTTAAAAAAAAAAAATTGAATATTTATTTAATTATTTTTTTGGCTAAAATATTTTATTGGTGTATTCTTTCCATGTTCCCATGAACTTGATACATGGAATATGTAGAGATGGAATTAGTATAGATTTATTTTAGTCTCAAATCCATGTGTTTATTATGATCAAATTTTTTGAAGTCCAAACTATTTTTTCAAATTTTATATTGTAAAAGAAATTTGCACTTCAAGAAAATTGATGAACCACTATCATATATTATACACTGAAGTTTCAAAAAATTATAATTATAACCTCTGGATAAAGGCCACTTGAATCCAGATGCTAGTTTGAAAGACAATGAAGCTTCAAACACGTGGCGGACCGTCTTCCCTAGATGTGTCCCTGATGGCAATTTCCAATGCTTCCAATCTCTGTTTTTGCTGGCATGGAAATTCCATGGTGATGTCATACTTAAATTGGTTCCTTATCTCTTGTTTACTCCTCATAAAGGATTACATCCTAAAGTAAATTGTATGTTTTGTTTAAATTTGGGACATTTTTGGAAGGTGTACCTCCAAAAATCCTTTCTATGTTCTTTATAATCATTTCCCTTTCCGGAGGTTGATTTTAATACAGGAGTTTCTAAATGTTATAGAAACTGAATGCCAATCTGAATTGTCATCCCTAATGTACACCTTTGATTTAGGTAAAGATTTTGAATTAATATAAATATTCTGTATGCTAATATAATATTTTTTCATTAGTCTATGTGTGGCTAAACCTTTGGTTTTAGGCTTATGCAAATTTATGTCAAATACATTTTGGACTTTTTTATAATTTTTTATACTATATAGATTTTAAATTAATTAAAAATATTAAATTTTTAAGCTAAAATTTAACTTTTGTTTATTAAATCTATTATCGAAGATTAATAAAATTTTATATAATAACCATATTTATTGGATAAAAAATAATAATAAATAATATAAAATCATAATAATAATAATAATAATAATATTATTATTATTATTATTATTATTGATTTAAATAAGAAAAAAGTTAAATAATATATAAAAGGAAAACAATTTCTTTAATATAAATTATGTTTCTTTTTTTATTATTATTAGTAGTAGTTTAAATAATAGATAAAACGTTTTTTTTCAAAATTTCACAAAGAGATTATGATTTCTGGTTGTTTAAAATGTATATTTGATTGTATAAATGGATTTAACAACCTAAAAACCCCTAAGGAACATGAAATTTGTAAATTAAACATATTAAACTTATGATTCTTAAAAACCTTTATTGGGTATTGGAAAAATTTACCTGAAAAAATGTCAGGAAAAAAGGTCATTATATACATTAGTAACGGGGTTGGATGGAGGAGAATCAAACCACTCTGTCGCCTGCTATTGCATTTAAAAGGGGGGAGTGGCATGGCCAACCCATCCCATGCAACACATACGCAAACAACATTTACCGACTTTCATCCTTATGACAAACAAATGTTTGCTCGAGCTCTCTTGGATGAGAGACCTTGCTCTTTGGCTTTTATGTTATGCATGGGTTTCACCTCCACTGTAGGTGGGATAATTCCTTTGGGAGACAAATAGTGGGGGTCTTAAATTCAATGAACAAGATGTAGAGATATGGTGTAAATTTTGGGCTTCCTCTCTTGTTCAGGTGACGACTTTTTGTCATGGCCATGGATTGACATGCACTAGAATTTTAGGATACCTAGCTTCAAGGATTAATGTTCTTCAACTCCTGCACTGGTCGCTAAGCTATAGCAAGGGGAAAATCCTAAAACAACTAGTGGACGAATCCCCTGGGGCGTTGATAATAACCATAGAGATAGACACTACAAGAGTAGGAGGTGGAAACCTTCAACCAACTCTCACAACTTCACAAGTTTGGGTCTGGTGGGTTGGTTAGCATTGGGTAATTCTCTATATCTCCATTCCTTTGTTTTTGCCAATTCTTTGACTAGTTTTGTTTTAATTTGGTGGGTGTTGGTCAGGCGTGAGTTATGGATTGAATGTTGTTGGTTCCCAACCAGGATTATATTATCTACCTCCCTCATCAATTGTTTTCCATTAGAAGCCACCATAGACCTCTCTGGGAATCTAGAGCTCCTTGGGTTTTCTTTTATCTAGTCTTTTCATTTCCAATCCCTTGGGTTTCTGGGTGTTGTGGATGAGAACTCTATCTTGGTCATTGTTTACCTAATGCAATATGCCTTGACAACAAATGCATTGATGTTGGGGGTCTAGGGGCAAGGGTTCTCAGCATCTACCATAGGCCCAAGCCCAAGCATAAGATGTTGCAACCATTTTCCACTTTTCCACTCCTCCATAAATTCAATAGGAAATTTTCCATCTTGAAGCATTGACTATTTTTACTAACAAGCTTACCTTGATTCAAAAATTTAAGTTGAGGTAGTCAATCGAGTTCCTGACCCGAGACACACTAAGGGAAGACGAAGCCAATACCTTAACTCCATCACCCTTCATTGGCATATGAAGGCACTCCTCGATAGGGTCCTCAAGGAGAAACATGAAGATTTGAATGATATAATCTCTTCTATGTATAAACTCAAGCATGTGCAAGATTACCAACACTCTTATCTTGCTAGTTTGGTTGCTCTGTTTGTTCACCTTGAATGCCATCTAGAATGTGAACCAAAACCCCCTGCACTACTTGGAATTAGTGAACGAGACCCGACTCTAGATACTTCATATGAATCTCGATGTCAAGTTTCACCACATGGAAACAGTGTTTTGAGTGAATCCAAAAAGATGGTTTACACTTTTGGGCCAAATGTGGCGATGAAATTTCAAAATTTTACTCTTTTATCAAATTGAAGCCCTCAAAAGTCATATAAGCTTTGTAAATTTTGATTTAGAGTAAAAAGACAATTTGTGGAAAATTATGTTGTTTTCCTAATGACATTTTTTGCAAAAACTATTAGTGTCATACAATCTTCCATATTTTCTTAAATTAAATGTTTGTCCTTGCAATTTTTTGCACATCTTAACAAGTATGTGTGCGTTCGAGCGAAATAACTTAGTCTAAAATTTATAATTTCATACATACATACATACATATATAATTAAATTATGCATATGGAAACTTTATTTTTTATGAAAAACTATATTATTGATTATTTTTCGAAGTTGGCGAATTAATATTTGAATTACAATTTTCAAACACATGTGTCCATTTATGATTTTTTTCTGTTACTTAAATAAATTCAAAAACCAATATTACCCTTTTGAAGAGGACGTGTAAATGAAGAGAATGTAATTTTTTGACATTTTTTCATTTTGTATGTTTTATGTTATTGATTTTTAATTCAAACCCTTCAAAATTGTCCAAAAAAAATTCAAACATAAGGTTTAAAAGAAATTAGAAAAAAAAAATATCACATGAATTTGAAAATTTCAAACTCATATGCCATTGGATAAAAGATTCCTTCATGAATCCAACATGATCAACTCTGCCACCTAAGGCCAAATATTGCCTTAAGTTCACCATGCTACAAGATGGTGTCACAGAGAAATATGTAGAAGGGGAACTAAAACTCTATTTTGTAGGCCCTTGACAGCTCAATTGAAAGCTTTGTGTAAAATTTGAAATAGCTCGATCGAGTTATTGTTTTCTTGAGTACCAATCCAAGCGGACTTAAGAGATTGATTGAGCTATTAATCATTAACCCCTGCTAACACCAACAACCAAATATTAATACATTGATTGATATTAAATTGACATTGTTACGGATCTAGGAGCTCGATCAAGCTATAGCTCGATCGAATGTTGCTAGCCATAGATTTCCACCAACCAAGTATTCATTTATGCATGTTACTAGAACCTTGATCGAGCTATTACTTAATCATGCTCCTTCTTCCACCCAACAAAAATTAAAATAGAACACAATAAAATGTTCATGGAAAAATAACACAGAACATGGAAATTACATAGAGATTGACAACAAACATGGGAAATTGGAGGATTTGTTCTTGAAAAGGGGCTCAAGTTCCAAACTAAGATGAAGCCTAAGAAACTACTAGAGAAAGGATGAGGTAAAGGTGATAAATATTGAGAGAAAAATAACAAGAAGAATATTATCCAATTTAACCAATTGGTGCAAATATATGTAATTATTTGTCTCACTTTTCAAATCACAAATCTAAATTATATGCAATATTTAGTATTGACTAAAGAAAATTATATTATATATAGATTCCAAAGATCTTATGTACAACTTATATAAGTTGAAGAAGACAGTGAAATAAATTGAAAGAAGTTGAAAAAGGAAGTCATATAAAAATAGGCATGAACAAAATATGTAATGAATATTGGTAGTCCAAGAAATATGATTCAAAAAAAGTAAACAATGGAGAATCAAACAATATAACTAAGATAAAATAAGAAGTGAAAGTAATGTCATGTATTTAAAAATTCAGATGCAAAAGCAACTAAAGAATCCATAAAAAAAAATGAAACTACATAAAATCCCCAAGAAAATTGATGAAAAGTGATGATATCCTTGATAGTGGCTTTCAATGATGGAAAATTTTTTAAAATGGCTTAGATTATTTTGAGATGAACATTCATAAGGAATTTTTATTTTTGTATGTACATTAGTCAAATGATATCAATGTAATGGTTTTAATCCATGAGAAGGAAACTATATCCTTATAATTGCAATGATGATGGTTCATGGTAAACCAATAATCACTTGTCATGATAAATGAAGGTTTATGGTCAATGAAGAATCACTTTGTGTGATTAATGGTTCATTGCAAATCGGAAACCACACGAGAATTGAGATTAATAGTCCATTGCAAATTGTGAACCAAGTAATAATTGGAATGGTTGAGGGTAACCCACAAAAACTAAGGATGTGATTTAACGAAAGAAAATCATTACATTTTCATATTATTTACATGAATTAAAATTCATAGCAATATTTACAAGAGGGATTAACAAAAAGGGTTGTCACATAAGTGCTTCAAAACCTAAATACATTAGATTGATTAAAGCTCGATATCATTGTAGGAGTTAAAAGAGAGAAAAAATGTAAAGATCTAGAAGGAGAAAGAGTATCCCTCCTTCCAATGTGCATGTTGAGAAGACATTCTTTGTTAAACATTTAACAACATGAATAATTCGTGACATCCATCATCATAAAATATTGGTTCCTTGAATCCTAAATGATTATCCCTACCTTTTGAACACCTCACAAGTTTCTTCTTGCAATCCTCATGAAGCTTACAAGAATTTGTTAAATTGTGTTCAAAGACATACAAAATGTAGTGTAGATTCTTGCTTGCACAAAAATGAGTCTGTTATTGCATATCACTACAATGCTCCACAGAAGGCTCATGATTAATCAATATTATTCATATATTTAAATGCAAAATAAATATTAGCATGCATGTCTCGATGATATGCTAAATGTTTACAATGTTAATCTTCTTATACTGTGGCAATCTAATGTTGATTTTCAGCTAATTGTTTCGCAACATGTAGTTGTGAAATATATTGCAAAGTATGCTTCAATAATAGAAAAGAGGTTATAAAGTTGTCAAGATATGATGAAAAGAATTGGGAACATAAAAGACATTGGATAACCTTCTTTGTGTGCATAAAAAAGGTTCCTTGTGTTGGCATTATGAGACAAGTGTTGTCCTTGATGGCAAATCACTCAGATGATAAATTATAGTGCAGCAAAGTTATTTTCAAGTTCATGGAATTTTATGCAGAGAAAAGTTTACTTCATGTA